>JAVTVY010009217.1:0-47522 GCA_036873755.1 Hanleya hanleyi | reverse complement strand
GGGGTATATCAAAATAGACTAAGAATGACCCAAATACTATGGTACTATTATATATTTCAGTATGCCGGAAATTGTTAGAACTACTATAAGGAATAACCTGGAATTAGCTGTTCGATACACAGAAGAAACGGCCAGATACGGGGATGGATAATATAACACTGATATCCCAAAACTGTCAAGGTCTGGGGCAAAAGGAGAAACGTGCTGACGTATTCCATTATTTGAAAAGTAAAAGTTTTTCAATATACTGTCTGCAAGACGTACATTTTACACCGGGTGATGAGGACAAAATTCGCAACGAATGGGGCTTTGAGTGTTTTATAAACTCTGTTTCAAGTAATTCCAGGGGAGTTGCCATTTTATTCAAATCCTTTGAATATACCGTCCATAAAGTTATCAAATGTGAACAGGGGAATTTTATTATGTTAGATCTAAGTATCGATGACTATCGCATTTCCTTGATAAATATTTATGCGCCTAACGAAGATAATCCTGGATTTTATCAAATGGTTCAAGCTCGCATAGAAGAATTAGACAACCCCTTTTGTATTGTATGCGGCGACTTCAATCTAGTACAGCAACCAGAGCTTGACACCTTCAATTACATAAATGTGAACAATCCCAAAGCAAGAGAACAGTTACTTTTGATGAAAGATGAACTAAATTTATGCGACCCTTGGCGGATTTATAATGCAAACGCTAAGCGATTTACTTGGAGAAGGCGTAATCCATTAAAACAAGCCAGATTAGATTTTTTCTTAATTAACGACGAGCTTTTATCAACGGTAGAACAAACTGATATAATTCCTGGTTACCGTTCGGATCACTCGGCAACATTGGTCACTTTCAAATTGAACAAATTCGAAAAGGGCAAAGGTTCATGGAAGTTCAATAATTCTCTTTTAAGAGACCCCGATTATGTAAAGAAGGTAAAAGAAGTAATTTGCAATACTAAGGAAGAATATGCGGCTTCGCCATACGCTCCCGAAGAAGTATGTAATATACATCAGCGAAATTTTCAAACCATAATTTCGGCCCAACTCTTCTTTGAAACTTTATTGTTAAATATTAGAGGCCTGACAATCCCTTATGCTTCGAAAAAAAAAAAAGATTTATTAAAAAAAGAAAAAACGTTAGAAGAAACAATAACAGCTTTAGAAATAATTCTGAACGACTCGCCCGATGCTGAAATAGACCATGCTCTGAGCGATGCCAAAAAACAGTTGGAATCCATTCGTAAGGGTAAAATGGAGGGAGTTTTAATACGATCAAGAGCCCAATGGATCGAACAAGGCGAAAAACCATCAAAATATTTCTGTGCTTTAGAAAGTAAAAACTACGTTAACAAACGGGTGAATAAATTGATAACAGAATCGAAAACGTTGGAAGACCAGTCTCAAATTCAAAATGAAATCTTGAAATTTTACAGTCAACTATATAAATCGAAGGATAACGAACTTGAAGAATTTGACCCTGCGGCCTTTAGCCAGATATACGACTTCCCGAAACTAACCAAAAAGGAGTTTTTTGAGCTTGAAGGGGAAATTACATATGCAGAGGCCTTAGCTGCTCTGAAAAGTATGAAAAATAATAAAAGTCCGGGTTCGGACGGTTATTCTAGCGAATTTATCAAATTTTTCTGGACAGATATTGGTCATTTTTGGTTAAAATCGATAAATGAGGCATATAATGAGGGCCAATTGTCCATCACTCAAAGGGAAGGGATAATAACCATCATTCCAAAAGCCGGAAAACCTAGAGAATACATAAAAAACTGGCGACCCATTACTTTGCTGAACTGTAGTTACAAATTGGCTTCACTTTGCATTGCTAATCGGCTTAAGGGACACTTGAACAATATAATTAATGATGATCAAAAGGGATTCATGGCTGGACGGTTTATTGGGGAAAGTACTAGACTTATTTATGATATATTGGCTAAAACTGAACAGGATGAAATCCCTGGAATGATACTTTCGGTAGATTTCGAAAAAGCATTTGACTCGGTATCCTGGTCTTTCATTGAAAAGGTGTTAATAACCTTTAATATTGGCCCTTCCTTTAGAAGATGGGTGAAAACGTTTTACTTTTCCATCTTTTCTAGAATATCTGTTAATGGGTACTTGACTCAGCCTTTGTCAATTGGTAGGGGTTGCCGCCAAGGGGATCCATTATCACCCTATATTTTTTTGCTTTGTGTCGAGATTTTTGCAATAATGCTACGTGCAGAGCACCAAGTAAAGGGTATTTCTATTGGTACAGAGGAGTTTAGACTGACACAATATGCGGATGATACAACATTAATTTTAGATGGTAGTGAACGTTCTCTCCGTGCCGCCCTAGACCTATTAGACAGATTTTCAAAAATATCTGGGTTAAAAATTAATATTGAAAAAACCCAGGCTATTTGGATTGGTTCTAAACGAGGCTCTACCGAAACGGTTTGTGAAGATTATGATCTAAGATGGACAGCTCAGTTTACCATTTTAGGAATACATTTTAATACAAACCTAGATGGGATGGTAGGGGAAAACTACAGGGTAAAACTGAGGGAAATAAGGTTTTTGTTACAAAATTGGAAAAGGCGCAAGTTAACAGTTAATGGGAGAATTGTTGTGATCAAACAACTAGCTATTTCTAAATTAATTCATTTACTGACAGGCCTCCCATCCCCGGATCTGGCTGTTTTAAAAAAGTTAGAGAGTGATTTTTTCAAGTTTATTTGGAATGATGGTCCTCACAGAGTGTCGAGAAAAACGATGATGCAAGACTACAGTAATGGGGGGTTAAGGATGCCGAGTGTCCTATTACTAAATAAATCTTTAAAACTATCTTGGTTAAGACGACTAGTTCTAGACCCGCTTACATCATGGACGAGATTGGTAAAACAGGACATCGGAATTTTTTGTCAAACTTATTTAAGTACGGACCTGTATACGTTGAAGTCATACTACCCCGGGTAAGCGATGTTTTCTGGAAGGAAGTAGTTTCTTTTTGGAAAGAAATGGTTTGCGCTATAAGGATAGATACACCAGGTAAAGTTTTTTACGAGCCATTATGGTATAATAATTACGTCAAGGTGGGCGGTGTCCCGGTGTTTTACAAGGAGTGGTCCGATAAAGGTGTTCTCTATATATTTGATCTCCTAAATGAGGACGGAAGCTTCCTTGGGTACGATGACTTCTGCGCCAGATTTGGTTTTCGTCCCTACTTTACGAGATATATGGGTATAATTATGGCTATTCGTAGCTCGTTTAAGAAATTTCTGATCTCCGAGCCAAACATTACTCGTCCATTTATTCTACCTAATATATCAGTACTTACAAAAGATACTAAGGGTGTTAAAAGTATGTATAACACCTTTCTGGATTCTAATTATCAAAACGCCAAATCAAAAGAAAAATGGGAAAGAGAATTGGGTAAAAAAAATACGAAGTGGTGGAGTAAAGTATACCTTATGCCTATCCGCACTACGGTAGACACGAAATTTCGATGGTTTCAATTTAGAATTACGCACAGAATCCTGAGTACAAATTCATATCTGAAAATTATTGGAATTAGAGACCAAGATAACTGTACATTTTGTGATAAGGAAAAAGAAACCATCCTTCATTTATTTTGGACCTGTACAAAAACTAAACAATTTTGGATTGAATTTGAAATGCTAATAAAGCAGAAAGTGGGGGTTCAAATACAACTCACCGCAGAATCCATTCTATTTGGTGATCTAGTCAGTACTGGTTTATTAAATTTGATAGTGCTTGTAGCCAAATTTTATATATACAAAACCCGATGTCAGAAAAATAGACTTTACATATCTACTTTTAGAAGGGAATTGTTTTCATATTACCAAACAGAACAAAATATGTACGCCATGGGCGACAAGTATAACAAATGGCCCGGTAGGTGGGGATCTTGGGTTGAATTATTTGAAGATTTGCATGGCAAGTAAATGGTTTCCAGGTATACTGCTGTCCTTTGTGGAACCAAAATATGAAAATGAAATGTTTGAATTGAAAGCTATTTGATTCTATCCAGTCTAGTGGGCGTGATTTGTGTATAGCTTTTGTGGTTTTATTATATTTTTTCTGTATTTATGTTTGTAAGGGCTTTGTGACTACGTTCTACTTTCTGGTCACTCTTGTTTCTGTAAGAATTTTATTTGCGTGTGTCCGTTTTTTTTGTTTTTTTTGGGGGGGGTTCTTTTTTGTTGTGCTTTTAACATTGTTACATATATATGTTTATATTCAGGTGCAAATAAAGTATGGAATTATAAAAAAAAAAAAGAATGACCCAAATAAGATAAGCTTAAAAGTCACCAAGTTTCAGCCTCCTCGGCTTTGTCGTTTCGGAGCAGCAGAGAAAAGTTCACTGAGTGGGGGAAGTGCCCCCCCCCCCCGGCCAGGTAGGGTTAAACTAGCGTTGCCTGGCGTTAATGTGTTACGTTCATAAAAGCAAGCGCATTCCATAGACATGCACAGCTGATGTACCTATGATTAGGGATACTTCTAACGGACAAAAGCGAACATGGCCGAAGGTTGACGCAACACCAAATGACGGCTTCGGATTGAACAAGAACAGTCGAGGATACAAAGAACAGACGAGAACGAATGTGACAGATACAACATGAAATGGTGGTTTCTGATTGGAAACGAGCCTACAGGAATTGTAAACATACCCAACGAGGCTCCCCCAGCTTTCCAGCCTGGGTATGATGTGATGAACATAGTTGCCTGGCCTGTGGAATATTGGATGGTCTATGTCTACGTATAAAACTGTTCAATATATTAAGAAAATTAATAAATATCTATATTTTTTTCAAATCGATCATTTTATGATTTCTGATTGGACACGAGCCTACAGGAATTGTACCGGGAGATGAAGTTAGGGGGCTAATTTCGACCAATCGTCGCAGATCATATAGTATAGCCCGGTACATAAAATTCTGACGGGAGTCATTTTGGCCTGAGACTTGGCTGAAAGTGGAAAAAGTCGTCTTTTTGCGAAAAGAATACATTTCTTTACTCAAGGGAAGGTTTAGATATTAAAAGCGTATATATTCCGAAAGTTGGTCCCCTTGGGAGGTAATAAAAGCCGTTTGGAAATGTGGGCTTTCGTTCTTTTTTGAGAATCTTTTGAAACGATCTTGTTGAGCTCTTCTATTCCGAACTTTTCTTTTTTCAGTTCGAGTCATCAACCGTCATAGAGGTCAGGGTAAGGTAGAAAATTAAAAACTGTAGTAACTCGACTTGACATCAAAGGGAGTGACTTTAATTGAGTCAAATATGAAAGAGAAAAACACTTATGAAAAATATAAAATACAAAAAAATATATATATTTATAAATTTTCATAATTTATTTAAAAGTTTTATACATAGACAAGCCAATATCCCACAGGCCAGGCAACTGTTATGATGGAGGGGAGAATAACCTATATGGAAACTTGTGCACGTGTTGATCTTTCTTTCTCTCAACTGTCTACATCATGGGGATAAGACATTTTGGGACAAGGTATGGAAGATGTTAGGGCGTTAGGACGTCACTGCGTTAAGAAAACATTATACGCCAAAGACGGGGCACGAAGAGACTACTGTTCATTCTATTGTGTGGTTCTTGAGACTCATAGGGTGCACTTCAAATGTGCTATGTGATTAGCTTCCCGACCCTGACTTCAAACTTACTGTAGTTCGGAAATCCATTCCAAAGTAAGAATTGCTATATGATATGCCTACTAATCAGGCCTGCCCATACTCATACCCATAAAATTCCTAAAGACGGAGGTACGAACTGAAAGAGCTTTTTGTTCTGATTGTCACCTCGTCCGTTTTTTATTATCCATCAGTAGTATAGAAATGTGAAATCTCCTAGCATTCGCGGTTGAAAAATCGGGTTAGATGACTGAAGGAAAAATGACCATCGGCCTCGGGTGCCATCACACCTTGGAAAAGTCATTTTCGATCACGTGACTGGCGGGTAAACTCAAAACTAAGACTCAGAAAACAGCCGGACATCTTGTCAAAAATTCGGAAAAACTGACCCTACATTAAAATTGTATAATATATAGTATTCTGGTGTCAGCGTATGGCAATCACGCATTGAGCCATATACGAAATAGCATCTATGATAATCGAGCGATTCGGTCGCATTTTATTGTGTAACCAAGTCAATTTTAATCATAAAAACATAATACATTCAAATTATATAAAAGTATATCTGTGTTTAGTTAAATGATAGTAGTTCGTGCCGTGGGATGACGTGGTCAACCTCACAGGGTGCAGCCATGTTAGAGCGAAGTTCCGTCGCAAATTATTTGTGTGCATGTGCAAACGCGATCCCGTTTTGGCTCCAACAAATCTGCCAGTTCAGAGGTCGCTTTTCTGTGGCTTACACACGGACCAGAGCGAACCGAGGGCTGAATATGCGTCTGATACACTTGCAATAGCATAGGTGAATTGTAAACGCACCCAACGTCGGTTGTAATGTGATGTAGGGGATGAATAATATATGTAATACGCAAAAAGCTTGTTGTGTAATACGCAAAATATTTGTTGTTGTTACTGTTCATCTGATTATGCCAAGGCGATAAGACATTAGGGGTTAGATATAGGTGGGTGTATGTGTGTAGGGATCACGCTTCCAATCAGTAGAGCTACTGCGTTAAGACGTGCGTTGGACACGATTCACTCACTGACTCACTCATTTGTACCAAACCCGATAACTCAGTCACGTCTAACTCTCTCTAACTCCCATACCATACATGAGAAGGTAACTCTGTCAGGTTAGACAAACTCATCATGCCCTGCTGACTACAACCTAAGTAGTATAGAAAACCCTTTTAAACGCGCATTGACCTACTTATTTGTTCCCCGGGTAAAATTTAAGGGGGTGGTCACGTGGCGATCACGTGATCAAGGCATGTACTGACCTGTCTGTGGTGTTTTTCCCACAATGTCGTACACGGAGGTCACCGAAGATGTCACGGAGGTCACAGGGTAGGGAGCGAGTATTTAAACTCACATTTTACCGGGGGAGATAACTCTTGCATCCACCAGGGGGCGTTGTTTTGACCTGTGAACATGATACGACATGTATTGACCTGTCTGTAGGTTTTTTTCCCACAATGTCGTACACGGAGGTCACCGACGAGACAAGGAGGTGACTGAAGACAATTTGTGTTTAACTAGATTGGGTAGATAAAATGATTACTAGAAGTAGTGAACTTATTTGTCTACTTTCTAAATCGCCTGTGACTGTATGCAAATTAGCTGAACCACTGACAAGGTTGCGGCTCATCTTCCTTGGTATATAAGAAATCCAAGGATCTTAAAGTGTATATACATGTGCATATTATCCGAACATGTCACGGAGAGTTCGGTGAGGTCCGTGAAGATGTCACGGAGGTGGCCGAACAGACACGGAGGTGCCCGAACATGTCACGGAGAGTTCGGTGAGGTCCGTGAAGATTTCACGGAAGCCACCGAAGAGACAAGGAGGTGCCCGAACATGTCACGGAGAGTTCGGTGAGGTCCGTGAAGATGTTACGTAGATCTGCGAAGAGACACGGAGGTGCCCGAACATGTCACGGAGAGTTCGGTGAGATCCGTGAAGATGTCACGGAGGTCGCCGAAGAGTCACGGATGTGCCCGAAGAGACAAGTGGGATTTTCCCCACAATATCGTTCACTTCCGGGTCTCTTCGAGTGTCTCCGGTCGCTTCCGTGACATCTTCACGGAGATGGCCGAAGACACACAGAGGTGGCCGAAGACACACGGAGGTGACCGGAGAGTGCCGAAGGTCACCGAAAACACCCGGAGAATACCGAAAAGACACACGGAGAATACCGAAAACACCGAATGTCACGAAAAAACGTATAAAAGGGAGAAATTTTAGGGGTTTGGGGCATTCATTGGACTGCCAAACGGAGCTATCTCACCTGACCAGTCTGAGCCTGAACCACTCTGCCGAACGGAGCTATCTCACCTGACCAGCAACTACCTGCTTGCCTGACGACAGGAGCGATTTGCCTGACCAGTGGTAAGAAATGTTTTATATAATTTTTTTTATTTATTTATTTTTGCCCTAAATGTCCACTCTCTCTACTACTCGTACCCCCCTCCCCCCTTTACAAAGAAATATTTTATATATTTTTATTTATTTATTTATTTTTGCCTAAATGTCCACTCTCTCTACTACTCCCCCTCCACCCCCTTACAAATAATAGATGTTCCGCCACCCCTTCCCCCTTTCCCCTCCTTTACAAAGAAATGTTTTATATAATTTTTTTTATTTATTTATTTTTGCCGTAAATGTCCACTCTCTCTACTACTCGTACCCCCCTCCCCCCACCCCCTTACAAATAATAGATGTTTTATATTTATTTTATGGATATCCCCCCCTATACAGTTTCAAAAACAATTATTTCACTTCCAAAAAATATTTTTTTTATGGATGTGTGGGACCTCGTGTTAATTAGTTTGTGCTCCGTTAGAAGTAACCCTTTCGGATTAATTGGCTAGCCCTGATAAGGGCTGATAAGGGCTGTTTTTTATAGTAGGAGCCCTACTCCTCCAAATCTTTTGGGATGATGATCTCTCGTTTGGCGTGGATGGCGCACAAGTTAGCATCTTCGAATAGACTGGCCAAGTAGGATTCACTCGCTTCCTGAAGTGCCATGACGGCGGAGCTCTGGAATCGTAGATCGGCCTTGTAATCCTGGGCTATTTCACGGACGAGGCGTTAAAGTACCAGCATTGGTATTATAAGCTGTGTGACTTTCTGGTAACGGTTGATTTCACGGAGTGCAACGGTTCCAGGCTTGTATCTGTGGGTCTTCTTCACACATCCGGTGGCTGACGCGCTCTTCCCTCCAATGTATCTCTTTGGTAAATTTTTGGTACGAGCCATTGTTGAATCTTCTTTACAGCAAAGTGAAAAGATGAAGTGAAACTCGTAAAACCCGCCAGGTTTATATAGTTCGATATGCTTCAATTTCATTGGTTATAATGGCTTGTGACTATCTCTTCGATTGGCTAAATTTGCGACAATCTCATTGGTCAAACTAAGGCACGCTGATTGGTCAAATTGTCCACACTTATCAATGTCCATTGTACGCTAGAATCCCACCAAGCTCGATGGTTTTTGAGTACACTAAGATTTACGCCAGACAGACACAAATGTGTTTCTTCACGATGTTCGACGCCGGCTGAATTTTCAATGCACCAGCGTTGATGTGTAAAACAAATTTAAAATTCCCAAGGTTGAAGTTTTATTATTTTCCTGAAAAAAATCAGATCGCTAACGGGTCGATAAATATTTTCCTGGTTTCAAAGGGCGAATTTCACCTCAACATGGTCTTAAAATGTATAACACACAGCTATTTACATGCAGTATATTCAATCTACATCATCTTCAAGTGTGAAGTTTTTCCTGATTCAGATATAAGCGGAGAATTTTTCGACATATTTCACAACTTTCGGGAGATTTTCAGTACCCATAACTTATGAAACTGAACATTTTAAGTCCTTAGCGTGTTCCTGCTAACACTGATTTAATGTCAAGCATGGAGATGTGCGGAGATATTTCACATTTTCCTTGCAGAAATTCACGCTTTCTGCGCCAACACCGTAAATACATTTTGGGCTCACACAAATCTGTTCGCCGGGTACAAATAACGCGTGTAAATATAATTTGAGAGCAGCCAAGATGAGTTTGTGTGTGATAGAACGACAGCTTATGTTTATTTCGCCGACACCCGTTGAATTTCACACCGAAATTATCGGTTATCGATACGCCCTCATGACATCGCGACAGAAACTATGGCCTGAAACTCATATTTTTATTTTTTAATCTTGCAGGAAACAAGCCTATGTTTATGCTGTCTTTTTGAATATGAGATTCTTTCGTATACCAGCTGATTCAAACATCCGGTTCAATTCTCGACCTTTTGATTGGTTAATTTAAATAAAATAAGAAAAAATAAATAAATAAATTAAGAAAAAATAAAAATAAAATATCGGTAAGTAGTAGACAAAGGGAAAAGGCTAATTGATATGTGTATACTTCACAGAAAAACTATCATTTGTCAAATCATTTGAATACCTGCATTTGACAATAAAACTGGGGGAAAAAAAAAAAAAATAAATAAATAAAAATAATAAAAAATCAAAAATCGGGGAGTAGTAGACAAAGGGAAAATTGGGGAGTGCTGACCATGCCCCGAGATACTTCAAGGTTATATGCATATCACGGCCTTAAGGCCTATGTTAGATGCAATCTACTTCACATTTTAGTAGTATAAAAAGCGCGAACCCTATTGATCTTTCCCCTCCAAAGAAATACGGTAAGAATTCGTGACCGATTCATTGTGCTAAAGTTAAAATCGGCTCTATTTTACAGGGTATATACCGGCAGAATGAGACGTCACCGATCAAGATCTCCTCTGAGACGTGAGAATGGGAGAGGAGAACACGACTTTCCTGAGGATGCTGTAGCGCCTCCGGTTGACGCCTTGCCCGAAGACCACCCTGTGAGTGAAATTCGACGATGTTTCCACCGTCATCAACCCATACTTGACTTGTATAATTTCCGACTACAGGACCTCACGTATCTTCCTAACTATGCCGAGAACATTTTTACAGACCAAGTGACAGCGTTCAAAGTGAATATAACATTTGGGTACATTTTACGGCACAAACAAACGGACCAGTTACGGTATTTTTATCCGAGCAACAACAGTCATGTGTTTGATCAACCCTTCACCATCACCAATCGTGCGTCACTGGAGCCACTCATCGATCAACTCACTACGTTGGATCCGTTGGAATGGGCGCGGTTGCAACGGCCCAACACCAAATGGACTGTGGAAATGGTCACCAACGTGACATTTTTCGTGACCAAATTGAGAGATCTTCCCATCGGTGCTCCTGACATTCTCCCAACTTGGCTGCTTCGTCGAAAAGGACTGTATGCATTAACACAAGGTGCACATGGACCCTACAAATACCGGAAATGTCTGTTTCGGTGTTTAGCCGTTCATTTGAACGAATGCGATCCCCGGAATTGTTATAGAGTGGCAAATATCTATTGGAAATAGTATCTAGAGGAACAAGACATAGACTCCCGACAGTTCCGTGGAGTCCCGTTCAAGTAGTTGGATGTCGTGGAGTCACTGTTCAAAGTCAATATCTTTGTGTACCGTTTACTAAGGGAGGATGACGACACATTTGTGGCTGAATTGGTTCATCGGTCAACAGAACGGTATGCCTCCACGATGAAAGTCAATATCTTCGACGACGGCGGGGTGAATCATTTTTCCCTGATCTACGATATGAGCCTGTACATCCAGTCCTACAGTTGTGCCCAATGCCATCGCGTGTTTCAACACTCTCGTGATTTACATCGACACGAGAAGATTTGCGACCACACTGTGAAACGGAAATTTCCTGGCCGAGTATACCATAACACGCCCACCATTTACGAGGAGCTGGCTGATGGAGGGATTGTCATATGAGAAGAGGACCGTTATTTTCCATACCGGGCATGTTATGATTTCGAGGCGATTTTGGAACCGATGGAAGCGGCCTCAGCGAAAACGCAGTGGACACAGCGCAATATTCCCCTCAGTATGAGCATTTCCACCAACGTGCCCGGCTATGACACTGCACCCGTCTGTTTCGTGTCCACCGGCGACGCCCATGACTTGATTACCCGGATGATGGTGTATTTAGAGGAAGTCAGTGCGGCTAGTACAGAACTATTGGTGTCCAAGTTCCAGGACGTACTGGACCAACTCGACGACCGGATGCCTATACCCGGTATATCGTTCAGCAACGATGAAGGGTCAGAGTCAGAGTCGGAGACCAAGAAGCCGGAACTCATTCAACCGCAAGATGTACCTTTACCTAAACCGTGTGCGGAGAAATTGAAAGCCCGCTGCCTGCAATACCTAGGCCAGTTACCCGTGCTCGGCTTCAATTCGGGGCGATACGATGTTAACATGGTAAAGGAATTTCTGTACCCTTACTTGGCCCAGTCCAATACCATCAAATCCGTCATCAAAAAGATCAACAACCACATGGCCCTCACCACCACATCACTCCATTTCCTGGATGTACGCAACTACTTAGCTCCCAATTATAGCTACGATCAGTGGGTGAAGGCGTATGACTGTGCACAAACCGAAGGGAGGTTCCCTTACACCTATATGTCGACGCTCGACCGCTTGGAGGAAACACAGTTGCCATCCCGGGAGCGTTCTTTGACGATCTGAAGCAGGTGGAATGTTCGGAAGACACGTACCGGGAACTACAGCAGGTATGGAACGACCATCATATGCAGACCTTGCGAGATTTCCTGATATGGTACAACAACTTAGATGTGGTTCCTTCCTCGAAGCGGCCGAGAAAATGGTTCAACTGTTCCGGCATCAAATGCACGTGGACATCTTCAAGGAGTGCTTGAGTTTACCGGGTCTTGCGCTTCGTCATCTTTTTCAAGATTGTCCTACATACTTCCCGCTGATACAACGCGGACATGTATGATTGCCTAAAGCAGAACATCGTCGGCAGGTCCAGTCTTATTTTTCATCGCTACCATGAGAAAGACGTCACCACCCTTCCAAGTGGAAAACGCTGTGCCAAAATCGTTGGATTCGATGCCAATGCTCTATATCTGTGGTCTCTCGCCCAACCCATGCCCAGCGGTCATTATACGCGCTGGTTGGCGGACGGCCGGCATTTCACACCTCAACGTACACCGCACAAACATCTCGCTGACCAGTGGTTGGATTGGGAAGCCGATCGACGGGGAATTTATATACGCCATCAAACCAACGCCACAGAGAAGCGGATAGGAGATCGTCGACTCCCCGTCGATGGGTTTGCTATTATCTACAATAAGCCCACCGTATTTCAATTTTACGGCTGCTATTGCCACGGTCACTAATGTCATTTCAGCGCTGGACGTTTCAACGAACGACGTGGGAAATCGGCAGAAGAATTACGGGAAGAAGTGGTGGAGAATGGAGATTACGTCAAAGAGAGGGGGTACGATCTTATCGAACTGTGGGAGTGTGAATTTCACACCATGTCCCAAGCCCTCCCACACTTACGCGACTTCCTTAAAGCGCGCGAGTACCCTCTCAGTCGCCGACCACTCCTGACCCTGCCACAGCTTTTCGACGCCGTTCGTTCCGGGACCCTGTATGGATTTGTGGAATGCGACCTCCATGTTCCCGACCATCTCAAGCCACGATTCTCCCAGTGCCCGCCTATTATCAAGAACACACTGGTGGGTCGGGTTGACATTGGAGACACCCTGGGCGCCTATGCTAAGGAACATGACGTACTTCAACAACCTCGTCGAATGCTGATTGGGAGCATGTGGGGAGGGAAAATCTTGCTGGGTACCCCGCTACTACAGTGGTACATAAGCCACGGCCTCGAAGTGACGCGCGTGTACCAAGTGATACAGTATATACCCAACGCCTGTTTTGCGCGGAATGCCGACATCGTGACGTCTGGCCCTCGTCAAGGTGATAGAGATCCCAGTAAGGCCATCATCGCCGAATCGTTTAAGCTCACGGGCAATGGTTACTATGGAAAAACGGTGATCAACCAAGACAAGTACGTCAACGTCAATATCTGTACTACACCACAAGCCCGCAAAAAGATCAACTCACCTCTGTTTCGGTCCGTCGACGTTATCGATGACGATACGTATGAAGTCACTTCAGCCAAAAAGACCATTCGTTACAACCTGCCCCTCCAAATTGGATGTATGGTATACCAGGTGGCCAAGCTGAGGAGGCTCCAGTTTTTATACGATTTCATGGGTGTGTATTTCGACCCATCCGATTGGCAACTCATGGAGATGGACACGGACTCTGCCTACATGGCCGTCTCTAATGCGGATTGGGAGTCCCTGGTCAAACCCGAGTTACGTGCACAGTATGAAGCAGAACGGGACCAGTGGCTATCTTGACCTGACCATTACCAGTACGACAAGCGGACGCCGGGCCTCTTTAAGGTTGAGTGGAGTGGCGATGCCATGATCGCCCTGTCGTCCAAAACATACTTATGTTACGGTGAATATGGAAACAATAAGTTCAGTTGCAAAGGAGTCAACCGGCGTGACCCCGCCATCGACAAAGCCTTGTACCTGGACGTGCTCCAAAGCCAGGCCAGTGCGAGTGGCACTAACCGAGGATTCCGGGTCGTCGACCACCAAATGCGAACCTACATCCAGAAACGAGATGCATTCACATTTTTCTACCCGAAACGTAAAGTTCTTCCCGATGGAGTCAGTACGACGTACCTGGACTTGTGAACACTGCATATATTATCTTTGACGGTATACCCGGACTTGTGGATTCTAATGGACATACACATTTGGACTCTAAATTACTCTCATATACATTACACCATGAACTTGTTTGTGAACTTCATTCTTTTGAATTAGTACTCTATACACCAGTTCGATGACTTGGTTGAACTGTTATATATCCGACTGTGACTTCTCTCTATATACATACGTGTCCACCTTAATTCTTGTTTGCACCAGTTTCACGTTCTTATATACATTCTTGTTCACTTGTTCACGCTAATAAATATTCGATCTTCACTTCGGTTTTCATGAAGTTTTTTATTGAACAACGCCACCGAAACATTCGTACTAACCATGCTCCGGGCAGGTTATATCAAGGTCTTAACACCTATGTTGGGTTTCTGGGTATTGATGGGTTCCAATTTTTCCTTAGACCTTAGAAGTATGGAATGCATGTACTAGAACATCCGGGACCTTTTCACGGCCCGGCCCGCCCCGGCCGCAGCGTGCGCGCGCGGGTTATCCGGAAGTGCGCGGGTGAATTTCAGATTATCCTAGGCCACTGATGGGCTGTTCATGCATTATGCTCATATAGAAAACACACAAGACAGGGTTTTTTGGTGAGATCTCATTTTGATTTTTATTCAGTAACAACAACAGCGTGAGAACAACCACGTGAAAACTGAAGCCCAGAACAAGGGGCTTGTGCATTGAAAGAACTGAAACCCAGAACAGAGGGACTTGTACATTGAAAGAATTCAAGCCCAGAACGGAACTTGTACATTGAAATGATGGGCTTTCGTATTTTAGCTTTCACATATAGGTACGTATGGGCTAAATCCAGGTAGGTCGTATCTGCGTTGGTGATGGTGAATTCAATGGGGCACTGGTCTGAGTAGGTGGGACGGTCCATAAATCAAATTCACTGTTGATAGAAGGACACGAATCGGCATGGATGAAAGCCATCTTTAAGAAAAGATATCCTTGGTCTTCGATGTGCGTCGTCGCTGGGTCAGTCGTCGACTGGTGCGTGGTCTCGGTGGTACAGGTCTTTTATTCCCTACGGTGCGTTGTGCTTTGGCGACCAAGACGCCTCCTGCTTCTTTGGCTCGACGTTTCAGTGCTTCTTTGGGTGCCGCACCGCCCAAGACATCACCCGCCACTTGCAGTCCACTGTGCACCGCTTGTTTGCCGATCGCTTTTAGCCCACGCGTCACCAAGGGCAGGAACGTTTTGACGATGCTGCCGAGTATGTTCCCCAGCCCATGTCCTCGTTGCATGCGTGTAGCTGCAAAGACAGGAAAGCTACCCCCGGCCCGTTTGGTGTAATGATCGACGTAACTGGCTGTATGACATTGATAAGGCACCTTCATTATCCAAACTGAACCGCGCGGACTTGATGGAAATGAAGTGTCAGCACCACTTTCCCACGCTCGAATGCAATCGGTTGACCGGTGTCGTCTCTTATATCGATGACGATAGAGCTAATATCGGCCTGACTGACCGGTAGATACACGATATGCCTGAAACTGTGGGTGACTTGAGCTCCATAGTTGCTTTTCACCGGGCAGACGCGCAGTAGACGTACGTTGCTGTCGCCGACGATGTGTGCATCGACCACGTCCGAGTAAAAGTACAGGCCATACATACCACCACGCATGTCTATCGGGATGTGGGCTCTCTCGCCGGTGGGGCCAGCGTACCCCCGTAGATCGAGACCCAGCATTTGCTGTAGGGTAGTTTGACACTCACGTTGGGGCTGAGCGTGAGACAGGCCTTGTCGTTGTGTGCGTTGTAATCGAAGTCCACATGATTTTTGAAGGGGAAAGATTGTATGGGTTTTGAAGTATTCGTGACGTCTCGTAGAGACTTATAATGCATCAGACTTCTCAGTCCACCCATGAACTCCTTGGGGTGTCCTATTGACCTTCGGGTAGTTTGAGTCGAGTTTCTTGTCCTTCGTAGGTCACCTCGTACCATACTTCATTGGCTCGCACGTTGTACCACGAGTAAGGATATTGGATATCGACGAGTCCACATCCCAGCGTCCAGGTAAATGCAACGGTTGCGGTAACTGGGTCACGTACTTGGTCAAGGTGTTGTCAGGAAACACATGAGCCGAGCTGTTACTGGGTAGAGTGAGGTAAAACATGACGACTGAGCTTTCCTGCTGCTGCTGTTGGTTTTAATACTTCTCCCAGCCCTTGGGCGCTAATCGTCGTGATGGTTACGGTGACTTAGATTTTGGTGGTTGCAGGGGATGGCGTGGTAAAAGGGGTGAAAAAGTAGGTGCCCGCCGTGGTGGTGGTGTTTTGGGGGGTGACTCCGGTTCCCACTCGTGGTGTGGTGAGAATCGTCGTGCACGACTGGGCGATTGCATAAAGGCCCAGCACTGTGGGTTCCCCACCAATTCCTGTGGTACATGTATGTCTTTCAAGCCTTGAGCGAAGGCCTCCCATCCTCGAGGATTCTTGTGCGACCTGCGTTGACGCATAAGGTCATTCACTAAATCCGTCATGTGGATCCCGGGACCATCTGATTCTGTATCAGTAGTTCGCCTTTATCATTCTAAGTCATGCTAGGATTCTGTTTTACCCGTTGTAATACCAGGCCTGCTTGTTTCTTGAACGATGCAGGTACACTCTTCAGGACTTCGTCTTCGACCCTCTGTGGAGCTGTGGGTGGTACCCCTGGTAATGAAGGCTGTTGGAGCGGTGCTGAGGTCGTGGTGTGTCGCGTGGTGATGGTGGTGCTGGGGTAGAGAGGGTTTTGTATCGGTCCATGAACGTCATGTACCGCTGAAGCGTCTCATTGTACTGTTGTACTTTCTCACTGTCGCTTAACCGCGGTCGTTGTAAGATCTGACGCATCTCTTCATCGAGGGTGTTGATCGTCTTCACCGTAGAAGGTACGGGGTACGGTGATTGGAGGTTTTGAAGTAGCCGAGGTTCGACGAGGACCATTTTTTTCGTGTGGTTCATTGTCGGCCGAAGAGTCCACCCAATACTGGACCCAACACGGAAGCGGCCAACGGTGCTAAGATGGCCCCGAGAAAGCCGCCTTTCTGTAACACCATTTTCTTTTGTGTTTGAGAAACTCGCTTCTGGACTAGGGTTCGCAGACCTGTCTTATGCTTGGTCAACTTGGTCTTCTGAGCCGGAGTCAGTGGTACGTTGACTTTTAACATGTTGTAGACGATCTCGCACAGACAGCGTACAAGGTCGGAGTCTGCACCGCGTACAATGGTTCGAACCAACTCGGTTGGGGCCGTCTTTAATACACAGAGCGTCGGGGCGTGCTTCCGTACTCGCGCAGACATCATGTACAGCTAATGCTAGAACCCACAACCCTGCCCTTTTTATCTATCTCAGAGAACAGAGACAAAAATCAACCATGATGTGGTATTCATTCTTTTATTATCCCCATCATCAAAACACACACACACCAGCCGGGGGAGCCACTGTGGGTGTGTTTACATTATTTTTGCATGTACACGTGGTGAGTTTCTCCGGGAAAGATGCCGGTGCGTAGTCGAAG
Organism: Hanleya hanleyi; assembly: GCA_036873755.1. Taxonomy (NCBI): domain Eukaryota; kingdom Metazoa; phylum Mollusca; class Polyplacophora; order Lepidopleurida; family Hanleyidae; genus Hanleya; species Hanleya hanleyi. The sequence continues at coordinate 29,663 of JAVTVY010009217.1, read as the reverse complement.
GTGATCGGGGGTGGCTTGCTTCAGGTCGAAGAGCATATACCCGTGCTGAGGGGCTGTTTAAAGGCTTCCACCGCAAATGCAGTGCGTCCAGGGTACATCTGTCTCGCCAGGTGCAGCAGTTGAGTGGTATCTCTCGGGTTTTTGAAGACCACCATGTAGTGGGCATTTAAGCTGATGTTCCGATGTTCTTTGTTTTTACCGAAGAGATTCTGCACAATGTAGATGATGCTGAGGCGTCGATGATGGCTGCCTTTGGTAAAGAGTTGGGTGACCCGTGCATCCGTCTCCGCCATGAGATCACCCAGAACCGCCAAGGTGTCGGGTTCCATATCGGCCCGGTTGGGTAGGCCTTCCACGAACGTGATGTGGGGCATTGCTGCATACGCTGCCTGCCATTCTCCGTAGCACCACACGACTTGGGCAATGGGTGGAGTGATCATGCTGTCGGCGTGTTCGAGGAGCTTCCTGACGAAGTGCGTTTTGCCGGATCCCGTCGGTCCTGCGATGAAGCAGGTGAAGGGATGTTGCCACCGAGGGTCCATGGTTCAAGGTGTATCCGCTGTCGTGGTAGCCTGCCCTTGTAAATTTGGTACGAGTGAACTGGAGTGGTGGGTACAACGTCGGTCGTCGTTGTCTGTTCACTGGCAGGGATGATGGTGGTGGGTACAACGTTGGTCGTCGTTGTCTGTTCACTGTGAGGGATGAAATCTGATGGGTTTTCAGACGTAGTAGGTGTACTTGGTGTAGGTGTGGAGCTTGGCGTGGAGCTCGTTGTGGCTTGTACACAGGGTGTGGTGATGACTGGGCTCGATACGGGGTTGACTGGTGCTCTCTGTAGACCGGTTTCACTGATGGCTGGTGTTCTCAATTGGTTAAGTAACGTGCTGACATAGGCTACGTCGTAAAACACACCTCCGTACAATACACTCAGCAGGGTTAGCAATATCACCACAAAGCCCACTTGCGCTTTGCGCGTTTTGGGAGGCGCTGTGTTCATGGTCGAACGTGGAATGAAGGATGACGGTAGTGATGTCTAGTTTTATAGTCGTTTCACCTGGCTGGCTGCGACCCAGGAATTGAAGGAACTGCGCCAGCCTTGCCATTTCACGAAGTGAAACAGTTTGCCACGTCGACGTTCCGTTTTCAAAATCTGCTCCACCGTGTAGTAGTCTTGTTGTGTTTTTACGACAGGCTGTAATTCCATCTCGTAGAACATGCCTAGCAACGGTTCCACTTGAAGATCTTGCAGTTCATAGACTCGCCGCTGTCGGGGTAGGCGCCGTTTAATCAGGAAGTTCTCATCGCTCCAGTTGGGCAAGTAACTTTTCTCGAACTTGCCCTTGACTTTACTGATCCGTACAGGGTCCCCGACCTTGAACATCTCCTGCGGTGCTCGTTGCGATTGTAAGGGGTACAAGACACGCCGGACTTGGGCTTCATTGCGTTGGGTCACGGTAATGGGGGCTCTCTCTATACTCCGGTGATAGGCTCGATTGTAACCACTCACAAGTTTCGGCAGAACATCGATGTACCGCCTTGTATTCTTATAGGTGGAATATTTATACATATCGGGCCTTACAGACTAGTCTTTTGTGTTAAATGCCGTCATTTACATCTGACGACGATACACCTCACCAATCTCCAATGTACGAGTTGTCACAGCGAAACAGCTCACCAATTACCAGTATACGAGTTTTCAGAGCATTTCCATCATAGCTCTAGATTTGTATCTAATACCGCTTATGCCGGTGCTAGGGGCCGTGTGGTCATATCATCCAAGTTTCCACATGAACAGGTACAATAAAAGCGTACCTGAGATACAACACATATCACGAATCGTTAGATCCTTGGTATGTGCTTTAGAATAGGTTAACCAGAAGACTATTCTGTGAAGTCATGTGACGCAGTCAGTATGTCGGCACCTCTTCCCACAACCCTTATATGTGTTGTAATTTGAATGTCCTGTTGAGCCTTTCCACCATGGAAGCCTTGGTCTCGTTGTATGTATGGAAGAAGAAGACCTTCTGTGTCTTGAGAAAGGCTTGGAACGGTCTGTTGAGGAATTCCATGCCTTCGTCGGTTTGCAAATACAAAGGTTTGCGCCCGGTCTTGAAGATGTCTTTGAACGCCGCTATGGGATTCGCCCCCGTTTTCATCCGGATGGGTACCACCCACGCATACTTCGATAGGATATCGATGCACGTCAAGATACACCGATTCCCATCGTTGTGTTTGGCAAAGGCGCTCATATCGACCAAATCCGCTTGCCACTGGGCATCTATTCCTCCCACGATGACCCGATTCCGTAGAAAATGGCGACGGACAGCTCGATGTAAGGTATAGGTGTCTTGCTTTCTTAACCAATCTCGGACTTGGGCACGTTGTATCCCCTGGGGTTTGTCCGCTCGATAGAGAGCCGACAATGCACTATAGGCCACCGGACTGTCGGGGCTGTAGTATAAGTTATCCAACACCTTCTCCCAGCGCTTCATGGTGACAAAATGATGATGGACCCTGGCTCTATCGCTTATTTATAACGAGGTCGAAGTTTCTACCTCCGTTGTGTTGGTTGACTGAGTCTTGCCGGATAGTCTATAGCCTCGTCGTCTGGTTCATTACTAGACAGTTGTTCATTGGGTTCAGCCAGCGCGTGCTCAATAGCACTAGCCCACCCCAACTGGTCTGATGACCGCTCGTCCGGTGTAAACAGCTGGTCCACGATGGATACCACTTTCTGCAAGGCTGTCCACAGGTCAGGGTCTAGGGTGAAGCTTTGCGTAGGATCGTGGTAATGCCCCACACCGGCAAAGAATGGTCCACGGTGTACGTAGTTGGCGTTCTCGAGGTGGATGAAGTTTCCGTCGAGCTCACCGCTCAACAACCGTTTAAATTTGGTTCAGCCATCACGGTGTAGGGTAACCGTAGTGGATGTGTACTCCGAACCCCACCCACAGGCATCCCGATCTTCCACGATGGTGACTTTATCTTCATAGACGTGTAACCCACCTGGGGTGTAAGGGACAGGATGGCTCGTAGGACTGGTGACATGGTTGACCCAATGACGAAGGATGAATGACACACACGCAGACTGTCTCTCGTATTTATGGACAGGTCTCTCGGTGACATGGTTGACCCAATGACGAAGGGTGAATGACGCACACGGTGACTGTCTCTCGTATTTATGGTGAGGTCCCACTGTCATTGCCGCAGAGCCAGGGTCAATAGGGCACAGACCATGACTAGGCCAACCAGCCGTCGCTGGTTCCGGCGCGAGCGCTCGTGGTGCCTTGCCCGGACATCAAGGATGGCTGTCATAGTCCAGTAGTGGTGAGTGATTACAAGCGTCTAGTCCGTCATTCATAATCCAGCCGTCGTCCATTAGAGAATATCCGCGTCCATAATCCAAAGACCTATTTCATATTCCATATAACAGTATTAGCACCAAATTCAAAAAGACAATCATAGTATACATAAACATAAGCTTGTTTCCTGCAAGAGAGAAGCGGTCAACAGTTTTCAATGATGCCGGCAAGACATCATGATGTTCCAAAAATATCAAATCCGTATCGCTGATCAGTATTCTTAATCCATAATATTCGTTGTAAAGTTGTCATCTAAAGAATGACACACCTCTCCATCGAGTGCACTTTGTTGAGGATCGCTTCTGTGAACTCTTTCAGGATCTGGCGTCGCCCCTCGTTGTCGTAGCCATCTGCAAACATGGACCGAACCACTGCTCGGTAACCCGTGAATGAATTAACCACGGTGGCATGCTGTAAAATGCGAGTGGCATAGGGCTCGGTCTCCGACATGGCTCTGCAACCGTAGATAGGCCGATGAATGCAGCAATGCCCTGAAAATTTCCACTTTTATACGTTTTTTTGACATTCGTGTGTTTTCGGTGACCTCCGTGACATGCTGGGGCACCTCCGTGTCTCTTCGGGCACCTCCGTAACATCTTCGGGCACCTCCGTGTCTCTTCAGTCATCTCCGTGTACGACATTGTGAGAAAAACCTCCACAGACAGGTCAGTACTTGCCTTGATCATGTGATCGCCACGTGACGACGCCCTTAAATTTTACCCGGGGGAACAAATAGGTAGGTCAAAGTGTGTTTAAAAGGGTTTTCTATACTACTAACCTATCACCCGCGCTATCCCCCAACATTTGTGAACACATGGGTGTGATGTCCGCCATTCCTGGCGACACGTCCTGTAACATCTTTTATTCGGAATTTTGTGTTTTTCCGAAATCCCATTTTGCATCCACCCGTCAGTAACTTGACTCGAATTGCTCTCCACGAACGCTTCAATACGAGACCCTGCACAACCCATGTGGACCTAATATGGTTTCAACCCATTTAACTAGACGTAAAGTCTTCGACGAGATCTGTAGTCAATTCCTAAGTTCTACCTTTCACATGACCAGAAGTGATCTCTTCAAGTTGCCATAGTAACCCAATGTCAAAGGTTAGAGGTCAGTTACGCCAAATTTCTCAACCACGAATGCTATGAGATTTCACCTTTCTATACAACTGGTGGATACGTTAAAATACTGGATGGGCTGACAATCGCAATAAGAGCAAATCACCCTCTCCAACGGCAACATCAACTCCCGAATTTTCCCCTTGGCGAAGTATACGGTCAACATGGATGGGCCAGGAGCAGTATCGCCATATCGGGGATTTAGAATGAAATGGCATATGCAGTGCATCGCATAGAGCCTCAAGAATTATCCAATGGTACGAAGAATAGTCCCTTCGTGTGCCCGATTGCAGGAAATTGAAATACAATGCTGTAGAAACTAGTGACGAGATAAACAAGTTTCATTGTTTTGATGAAACACTGAAAGGTATGTCTCAATCGTGTTTGAGTAGTCAAATCATTCATTTAATTAATCAGTTGTTTGTTTTTCAGATATATTTATATTGTTCGCGATCGAATGAATATGATGCTCACAGAGTTCGAATTTGGGCTTGTGACAACAACGACAGCATAAACATAATGTGCACAGTTCGAATGTTAGTTCAGACTGGCAAGGTTCTTGGTCGACTCCGGCTTTATGTATGCGGTAGAGCCAATGCTATTCGGATGAGAAGTTGGCAGTATGGCGTTTGCATGGACTTGTTCCGGCGGGTATTATTCAACCGGGGCTATGATCTGTATAATTTTTTTTTCGCTACTATTCGTGCATTAAGTAAAGTCATGTCAGTTTTAAGGCGCCGCGTTTAGTTGCCAATGTCGAGAGTGTTACTTTATTTTTTGTTTGATTTTATTAAATATTATTTGAATTCAATAATTTGTGTTTGAGTTTCCCCTTGAGGCGCTCATTCCGCCAGCTGTTTTTCTCACCAAATCCAGTCTGAGGTCTTTCATTCGAACCTGGGTGGAAAATTGGAAGGCAACGAAGTTATCTCCCATTACAATTGGTGCCGTGACCAGGATCTCAGAGATGGCACTGGAAATGAGTGACACTGGGATCGTACCGGACACTGAACTCGATGACACATCAGGGCCAGACTTGAATAGAGGACAAAGCAACAGGGGAGTGTACTCTAATGAACCTTTCAGAGCATACGAAGGAAGTGGGGCAAGACCGAAACGTGCAGTGTATGCTCATATGAGTAGTAGGCGTGATCAAATTTTCATGTAGAAGAGAGAAAGTGGGATAATTTGGCGGCGAGTTTAGACGAAGAAATTTCTAGGTCAGAGGAAGTAGTCCAAACTTTACTGGCGAGAAAACGTAGTACAACTAATAAGGGGCTATCGAATGAAACTATCCAAAAAGCATTTTCTCCTTTAAAGGGTAGTACACCTGGACCTGTGAGTGCAAATGTATCCAAACCTAGTTCAGTAGGCCGAACTCTAAGAAGACGCAAGAAGGAGCCGGATAAATTTGACGGTCAGACAGTGTCATGGAAGGATTTTATTGTTCATTTTGTGCAGGTTTCGAAATGGAATGGCTGGATTCCTACTGAAAAGGCACAGCAGTTGTCTATGTGTATGCGGGGCGATGCCCATAAATTAGTGGGGGATTTGCCGGAAGAACACTTAGGATGTCATGATGGGTTAAAGGCTGTCCTGACATAACGTTTCGATCCTCGAGAGCGAGAGGTAGCTCATCGGTGTGAGTTTAGAACTCGTCGGAGACAGGCCAATGAGACACCTACCGATTTTGGTTATGCCTTGAGATGTTTGGGTTGTTTAGCTTTCCCAGAGATGCCTGTAGAGTATAGGGAAGTCAATATTCTTGAGCAATTCATGGCTGGGATAAGGGGTGCAGAAATTAAGTAACATATTATGTTCAATCATCCCAAAACCTTAGAAGCTGCAATCGCACACGCAGTTGAATTTGAAACGGTAAAAGGGTTGTAAAACTCTGCACCGAAGCCAAATACATGCAATGAGGCCGGATTTAGTGGCCTGAGAACCGTTGGGGCGGAGGTTGAGGAAACTGTTGAGCAAATTCAGTTGGTACTTGACAAAAACATCACTTTTCTGGGATCCCACGTGGCCGCCATCTTGGATTTACCCATGATCCTCTGCTCGGGGGGTTATGCAAATAGGCTCAAAACGACCCCAATACGATAAACTATAAAGTCACTGAGTATCAGCTCTTGATTTTTTGTCGTTCCGGAGATAGCGCAGAAAGTTTGGTAGGGGGGGGCCATAATGGTCCCCCCCAGGCCAGGTAGGGTTAAGTGCGATATGTAATCCACCGACAGCTAGACCTCCCCTAGAAACACTAACATCCACTCCATACCTTTTCAAGAAGTCAATTCCCAAGATCCCCGACATATTCAAATTTGCTACTATGAACTCGTGCTCAAATGCCTGAGTCTCCATCTGAAGAGTCAACTCAACTTTACCACGAATCACCAAAGAACTTCCATCGGCATTAGAGAGAATGACTTCCGTATCACTCAGGGGAGGTCTGTTTATCTCGCCAAGCTGTATTCCCGCCTGATACTGAGGTACTTGTTAAGCGTTATGTGGAAGGGGTGGTAGGGAATGATGATGTGTTCTTGGCAGTCTCTTATACAAATGGAGAGGAAGGGTTTGCTACTCTCTCCGGCTTTAGTGGACCCTGAGGAGGCAGTGTTAAGTGTCATTAATGTAACAGACAAACCGGTATACGTTAAGAAGAATGCATCGGTTGGGAGTTTACAGGCAGTTGTAGAAGTTTCGTCTAGTCTTGAAAAACAACGGAGAGAGTGGACATTATGAGGTCCCGGAACATTTGAAGCCTTTGTTAGAAGGTGCAACGTCAAGTCTTACCCCTGCACAGGTAGGGAAATTGACCAATTTTCTCATAGATAACGAAGATGCTTTCATGGCCCCTGATGGCAAACCTGGAAGGACTGGGTTGATAAAGCACACTATTAATACAGGTAGTTCAAAGCCGATAAATGTGTCTCCGCGTCGACTTCCTCATACACAACGTGAGATTGTAGGAGAGGAACTTTCCAAAATATTGAACAACAATGTTGTAGAGCCTAGTAGTAGCCCATGGTCCTCTACCCTTCTTTTGGTAGATAAGAAGGATCGTTCAACAAGGTTTTGTGTTGATTATAAGCGCCTCAATGCAGTGACTAATAAAGATGCATATCCACTGCCCCGGATTGACGATTCCCTTGATGTTTTGTCCAGTTCAGGTTGATTCTCGACATTAGACCTGGTGTCGGGTTATTGGCAATGCGAGATGAACGAAGCGGACAAAGAGAAGACGGCATTCTATACAGCGAATGGTCTGCTTCACTTCAAAGTGATGCCTTTCGGGCTTTGTAACACTTAGAAAGCTTGGGAATGGTATTCAGTCGAATACGGGAGGCTAATTTGAAGTTGAAGGTTTCCAAATGTTCTTTATTCCAGAGGGATGTATCATATTTAGGACATGTTGATTCACAGCAGGGTATCAAGTGTGATCCTGGTAAGGTGGAAGCAGTGGCTAACTGGCCTGTCTTGTAAACGTTGCGGATGTGAGGAGTTTTCTAGGCCTGGTGGGATATTATCGGCGTTCTATTAATAACTTTGCTACAGTCGCCAACCCTCGTATCCGCCTGACAAGAAAGGCTGTGAAATTTGAGTGGAACGGTGACTGCCACGAAGCGTTTGACACGTTTAAGGATCTGTTAGTGAACTCTCATGTTTTGGCATAGCCTCTGATAGAGTCGGAGTTCATCTTAGACACGGACGCTAGTGCTTGTGGAATTGGGGCGGTTTTGTCGCAGGTTCAAGATGGAAGAGGAACGTGTCGCGGCGTACGCTAGTAAGACTCTCAATAAGCATCAGCGTAGGTACTGCATTACATATTGAGAACTGTTGGCGGTAGTTTCATTTGTAAAGCAGTTTCGTCATTACATGTGTGCTAGGCATTTTGTCGTTAGGACCGATCATGATTCGCTAACCTGGTTGATGAACTTTAAAAACCCTGAATGGATGATAGCTAGATGGATTTCGATACTGGATACCTATGACTTCACTCTTGAGTATCGAAAAAGAAGTAATCATGGCAACGCCGATGCCCTCTCTTGAGAACCACATCGGAAGTGCAAGAGATTAGATTGTGAGGATTGTCTGGCTGCAGTGGCTGTAGTAAGGAATGTAGTTGAGGAGCAGCCTGAACGTTCTGTTGATGGGACAGAAACTATTGTGACTGACTCTTCTGTGATGGCGGATGAGGCTTTAGACAATAATCCTCCAGATGGTGAATCCTTGGAATGGTTTCAGATTTGGTCCACTAGTCAGTTAAGAACATGGCAAGCAGAGGATGAATGTTTTAGAATTAAAACACTCATTCGTGGAAAAGCCACCGAGAACATGTGGCTGGTGCCCCACGGTAGTTGAGGACTTTGTAGCCGTTATGGAAAGTCTTAGAGGTTAAGTATGGTCTACTTTATTATCGGTGGTATCAGAAAACTGGTCAGCAGTACAGGATGTTGTTCATCGCTCCGTCGAAGATCCGAGCAAAAGTGTTTTATGAATTACACTGTAATCGGATGGCGGGACATTTTGGTCGTAAGAAAACACTTCATGCTATACGACGAAGGGTCTATTGACCGGGTATGACCTCTGATATTGCCCGCTGGATAAAGTGTTGTGACATTTGTGCTAGAAGGAAATCTGGACCCGGGTCGGGTCGTGCTCCCCTGCAACAGTATGTAGTGGGTGCTCCATTAGACCGCATATCCATGGATATTTTGGAGTGTCCGGTGACTGAGAACGGCAATCAGGATGTTTTGGTGATTATTTTACATAATGGGTAGAGGCTTATGTCATATCGGAACACACGGCTCTGACTGTTGGCGACAAGCTTGTTACAGAGTTTATTTGTCGCTATGGAGTACCTAGGCAAATACATAGTGATCAATGTCGGGAGTTCGAGTTCCACCTGATAGAGCATGTGTGTGCGCTACTGGTAGTTGAGAAAACAAGTACTACTCCCTATCGCCCCCATTCTGATGGGGTTATTTGAACGCATGAATAGGACATTGCTTCAGATGTTGTCGGCCTATGCTGTCGAAAATCCTGCATACTGGGATGAGCACTTGCCTTATGTTCTTGCGGCGTACAGAGCAACGGAACACGAGAGCACTGGCTGTTCTCCGTACAGGTTGATGTTTGTGTGAGAGCAAATCTGTCCAATTGATTGGATGATCGGTGCTCCTAAGAATACTCAGGAGGGAAGATGCCCTGTGGAATATGTTCGATGGCTCGAGAATGTTCAAAACTGCACTTCTCAGTTTGTTTGTAAAAAATTGGAGAAGGTAGCACTGCATCAGAAAAAGTATTATGACAGGGGTATTAAGCCGCGAAAGTACCGGATGCGCGACTTTGTGTGGAGATGGTATCCGACAGTTGTTAAGAATAAGCTTGGAATGGGATGGACAGATCCTTGGCAGGTTGTAAAGAAACTGACTTGCGTCACATATATGGTGCGGGAAAGCATAGTTTCTGAACCTAGAGTTTTTCATGTAGACCACCTTAAGCCATATCAGGGAATTGTCCCAACGTTAGGATGGGAAGGATTGACAGGTCAACTGCGTGATCAGAGCGACGCTCAGGCACACAATGAATCCTCTGTGCCTCAGTCGGGTGAGCCCGAAATTGAGCAAGATGGGTCTGAGGAGGATGGGTTGGACCTTCAGGACAATTTTGACTATCATGTTTTGGCACCGGAGAGAGAGTCAATCAACTCTGCTGCAGAGAAAGAGTCCCAAAATGTTGAGATCCGCCGAATAAGGTATGGGGGGTCTGTGCCTAACCCTGTTCGATACTCAGTTGATGGGTGGTCCAGTTTCCGGTCTGAGTGGAAGAAAGGCCCATTCCATTTGAATCGGGAGTGGTTCATCCGTCATTGTATGACGGGTAAAGGACTGTATTGAAAGGAATGTAGTGTGTTGTTTTTTGTTGCAGTTGCAAATCATGGCTGACATATTGGAGGTGAGCGTGGCTGAAGAGGATGTGCAGGAGCTAGATAATGACCTGCGCTCGGAATGGATTGAGGGCGGGATGCCCTGTACTGTTGTGGCGTGTGGGCCGCATGTCTATTCAACTAGGAGTAGTTTTAATCGACATTAGCGTTGTTACAACTGGTCATGGACTCGTTTGTTTCAGTGTGAGTTGTGTCCGTTTCGCAATGCCAGAAGAAATCAACTTAACCGGCACAGCTTTGTGCCCAAAACGAAAGGTCACCATGCATGTTGATGGCAGGGAAGAAGCGATACGTAAAAGGCACTCGATGTCTGTATTGGAGGAGCAGGGTGAACCTACGCGTCATACGTGTCGTGATGAGGAGGTGACTTTTTCAACGAAGAAAAATGGCCAGGTACAGATGAAAACTATCATAAAGCCCAAGTGGATGCCGCGGTATCGGAAAAGATGAAATCTGACTTTCTCTCTCTTTGACCTTTCAGGGAAAAAGTGAACAAATATATATTATAGTATTGTTTTGTCAGTATATATTTGTTTCATATATTTGTTTTAAGTAGGGGGGAATGTAAGGGAAAATTGTCTCCCTTGAATAGGCTGAGGGAAATTATGTCAATTTTTGTATGTTTATGGTCTTATATGTTGTATATTTGAACAGGATCATCACGAAAGTGGAAGTAGATGATGTAAAGAAATGTTATTATTAATTTTGTCTTGTCCGCCGTGTTCATCTTGGTTCAATGTGGTTTATAAAGTCGCTATACGCCCTAGTTTGGCTTTCTTGTGCACCATGATACATGTAACTCGTATCGGACTATAAGTTTGTATGGAAGAAATTGGTCGAGACTTCCAGTGCGATGACCCCGTCTCTGCCTGCGGGTTCAACACCTTTAGGTCAAATATTAGGCTCGTTTGGTCTGAATATAAAAATGTCATATTCACCTGAAATGACGACCGCTCCTCTAACAGTCTATTGTGGGGTGAGATATGGAGGGTTCCTCGCAGTGGGAGTCACATATTTGTTTAATTTGCTTAAAGCTGACATGACCTTATTTAATGCACGAATGGTAGCGAAAAAATATATTCACAGATTTTAGTTCCAGTTGAATAATACCCGGCGGAACTAATCCGAGTGCCGAGTTCGCGCCGCTATTCTGCCAACTTCTCAGCCGAGTACATTTGACTTCTCCGCATATATAAAGCCTGAATCGACCGAGGACCTTGCCAGTCTGAACTGGCACTACTACTGTGCACATCATATTCATGTTGTCGTTGTCACCAGCCAAAATTTGAGCTCTGTGAGCATCATATCACATTCATTCGCAAACAGTATAAATATATCTAAAAAATTGGTAATAAAATCTGAAGGATCTGACAACTATACACGATTTAGACAAACCTTTCAGTATTACTTCAACACAATGAAACCTGTTGGTCCCGTCACCAGTTTCTACAGCATTGTATTTCAATTTACCTGACTCGAAGAAGAGGGCGCACGAAGCGACGTTTCTTCATTTGATAATTCTTGGGGCTCTACACGATGCACTCCACATGCGATCTCTTTTTCGATACCCGGTATGACGATACTGCTACAGGCCAACCCATGTTGACCGTTTACTGTGCCAAGGGGACAATGCGAGACTTGCTGTTGCTGTTGGAGACTATTTGTGCAAACCGGAATGGCAAATTCCAAAATACGGAGTTACAAATCGAGAGCCCTTATTGCGATTGTCAGCTCGTCCAGTGTTTTGACCTATCCACCAGTTGTATAGAAAGGTGAATTCTTTTAGCATTCGTGGTTGGGAATACTGGCGTATCTGACCTCCAACCATTTGGCCTTCAGTCACTATGACCACTTGAATAGGTCACTTCCAGTGACGTGAAAAGTAGGACTTCGGAAATGGCAGCAGATCACGGTGAATATCCGGAAAAACAGACTTTACATCTAGTCAAATGGGTCTAGATAAACCATCTTAGGTCCACATGGGTTGTGCATGGTCTCGTATTGAAGCGTTCGTCGAGGGTTCTTCGGGCCAGGTTACTGGGAGGTGGATGCAAAATGGTATTCTGGACAAACACAACATTCGGAATAATGGATATTACAGGACATGTCGCCAGCAATGGTCACTACACCATTTTTTACAAGGATTGTGGGATAGCGCGGGCGATAGGTTGCGCTCAGTAGGGCATGATGAGTCTAGCCTGACAAGTTACCACCTCCTGCGTGTTATCGGAGTTACAGAACTAGATGTGACTGAATGAAGGGGTTGGGTACAAATGAGTGAGTCACTGAGTTAATCGTGCCCAGCGCACGGCTCTAATGATGGGGAGTAAGATCCCTACATTCATACACCCAACTAAATCTAGCATCTAATGTCTTATCGCCTTGACGCAATCGAATGAAAGAAGGATTAACAGTAACAACAACAGCAACGAGCATTTTGCGTTTACACAACAAGCATTTTGTGTATTACACATTTTATTTATTCCCTACATCATCAAATGGCAACAAAGCTGTGGGATTCGCGATGGGTGTGGTTACAATTCGCCTATGCTATTGTAAGTGTATCAAACGCACCCTCGACCATGTTCGCTCTTGTTCGTGTGAAATGATCATCCATTCGTTCTGCTCTAGTCTTAAGCGTCTTCGGACAGTCCAGAGTACTGTAATGCCAACATATCCTGGAACTGCTGTTTTCATAATTTGATCGCGGTTTTCACCGCCTCTGTGGGTGGTAACCCTATGTCCGCTTCTAATGATGACGTCATTTCTATATACATGTATGACATCACTTACAATCTATATTGTATCAGCGGCACCCCCAGGTGAGGACACAGCCGTAAAAGGATATCGTTTTGGGCGATGACATGATTTTCATCAAGGGTCAATGCCCAACCCTAAAAAAATGTGTCCATCTAGCCACAGAACTCAGTAGCTGCGAAAGTGACCTCTGACATAGCGGATTTCTGGGAGTGGAAACGGGATCACGTTCGTGCACAGTGCACACAATTAATTTGCGGCGGAACTTTTCTTCAATATGGCTGCACCCTGTGAGGTTGACAATACCGCCCCACGGCACCAACTACTATTATTCAACATAGAAATATTTTTGTATCATTTGAATGCATTATCTTGTTATGATTACAATTAACTTCATTACACAATAAAATGCGACCGAATCGCTCGATTATGAGGCACTATTTCGTAGACGGCTCATTACGTGATTGCCATACGCTCTCAATGGGAGGCTCTTTGTTCGTTCTATGTGAGAGGCTAAGTGCCGCCAATACAGAAATAGCCGAACGTGAGATTGAGCATGTGTGTGCGATGACGTTATGGCATTTCGATAGAGCGATAAGCCGTTACGATATAGCGTGAAGGCGTTCAGACAAGTGAAAAGCGTAACGTCGGATCATGTGATCATTTAGACCATTCAAAGCTTCCGATCTATCTTACTTGGGCGTTCGGATGCTAATACAGGTGTTTACAGGGCATTACTGTGTTGCGTCTATAAAAGCAATCCCGACGTTCACCAGAAGCTACGATATGATGACACACCAAAATCATATACATGGGTAAGGAGAAGCTGACGCAGACACTGAAAGCGTACTGGCGGACACTGATAGTCCATTGACTGATACTGCGAACCCACCCACTGACAACTGAAAGCACGGCCGCTGATAAGCAAACTACCTTCCAGGGAATGAAACGCAACACTAATAGGGTGGTGGAAAACGATGACGACATGCTGACAAGAAGTCGTATGACCCCAAAGACAAATACATATACGGACTGCGTATTTATAAAACCATGACAAGAACCAAAAGAGATCCCTGTGATTTTGTATCCCAACCAAACCTGAGTGAGGAACACTACGAATCTATCTTATTTTATCAGATCGACAGTTACGTTACCCGAAATGCCGTCGACGAACGTTCAATTCGAGATCCTGCACGACCAAACTGGGCCCAATATTGTGCATATAGGTCAATTTGCCTGGGTGTACGGTCCATTTTTTCGAATTTTTTAGATGTCCGGCTGTTTTTTTAAGCCTCTGTTTTGCATCCACCCGCCAGTCAGGTGATCAGAAATGACCGACGGTCAAAGGTCAAGGATCATTTTCGCTTCATTCACCCATCACGATTTCCCAACAAAGAATGCTAAGAGATTTCACATTTCTATACTACTGATGAATGAGTTAAAAATGGACGGGGGTGACAATCAGAATCAATGTCCCTTTCAGTTTATACGTCCGTCTTTAGGAATTTGCAATTGAGTGCGGGCAGGCCTGATTAGTAGACATAAAATATAACAATTCTTACTTTGGAATGAAATTTCCGAATTACAGTATTTTGAAATCGGTATCAGAAAGCGGAATTCACAGCGCAATCGAAATGCACCATATCGAGCCTCAACTGATAATCATGAAATAGAATGAACAGTTGCCCCTTCGTGTTTTTGGCGAGGGAGGTAAATTGACAAACAATGCCGGAGAAGTCTGTGACGGGATAAACAAGTGTCTTTGTGTTGAGCATGGAGCCTAGTATAGACAGGTGATCCATATTTCGAGGAAAACCCACCGGTATGTCTGAATCGTGTTTGAATAGTCATATCCCTAATTATATTACCCGTTTTTTTCAAGATATCTTTATATTGTGTGAGAGTTCTTGTGTTATAGCATATGTGCTGGTGACAATAACAACAGCATTGGGTGGACTGTGGACTGTCCGAGAGTCTGTTCAGGCTAACAAGGTCCTCAGGCGATTCAGGCTTTATATATGCGGTGAAGTCAAATGTACTCGGCTGAGAAGTTGGCAGAATAGCGGCGTGAACTCGGCACTCGGATTAGTTCCGCCGGGTATTATTCGACTGGAACTAAAATCTGTGAATATTTTTTTTTCGCTACCATTGGTGCATTAAATAAGGTCATGTGAGCTTTAAGGCGCCGCGTTTAGTTCCCAATGTCGAGAATGTTATTTTCTTTGATTTTATTAAATATTATTTGAATTCAATAACTTGTGTTTGAGTTTTCCCTTGATGCGCCCTTCGAGCTCATTCCGCCAGCTGTTCTTCTCTCCAAAGCCGGTCTGAGGTCTTTCATTCGAACCTGGGTGGAAAATTGGAAGGCAACAAAGTTGTCTCCCGTTACATACTACTAAAGTCTCATTTTGAAAACTGTTTCAGGACCTGGCTCAAGACGTCTTGAGACACAAAATTATATGAGCATATCTTAAGACGTCTCATCGCCTCTTGATTTTTTTTCTTCAAAAAATGTGTTAAGATGTCTTGAGACTCTGGGATTGAAAAAGCGTGTCTTGGTGACATGTCTCGAAACATCCTAAGACGTATTGGAATGCACAATTTCATGAACATGTCTTAAGATGTCTCAAGATATTGCTTTTTGTGTCTTATGTCTTGAGACACATGAGATGTCTGCATATGGTCCCTCCATGTATAGCATTAATTTGCTGCTATCACTCTTTCATACATACATGTAGGAATACTTTCATGTACAGTACTAATATGCTAGGAATGTTGCGTCCATGTGGTGCTACTGTCCTCTGGTTCATTTAAAGGGATGTTGTTTCCATGTACAGAGCTAATGTCCCCTGATTCCTATATCGGACTTTTGGCAAGGATTTGGTGTAAGATCTCCCATTGAAAAGGTAATATCCTGGACAAAAGACTGACAATACAACTTGCAGCAGATCCTTTATCAATTATATTTCGTGAGTCTTACACCAAATCGTTGCCGGACTTTTGTATCAAGGTACAGAGCTAATGACATCTGATTCCTATATCGGACTATTGCT
The DNA here is from genome assembly GCA_036873755.1 of Hanleya hanleyi. Taxonomy (NCBI): domain Eukaryota; kingdom Metazoa; phylum Mollusca; class Polyplacophora; order Lepidopleurida; family Hanleyidae; genus Hanleya; species Hanleya hanleyi. The sequence continues at coordinate 13,420 of JAVTVY010009217.1, read as the reverse complement.
TCAATGTACAGAACTACTGGCATCTGGTCTCTATAATATTGCTTACGGAACCCTCCAGCACACAAGTTTACACACTCTCTCGAATTTGTCTTTAAATAATTAAAAGTATACCTCATAGCTATCTTAATATACATATTTGTTAAAAATGCATTTCTTAAGGATTCCAAACGAGAGATCCTGAAGGATCTTGGCGCCCACCATTGTCCGATAATTGTAAGCTAATGACAAGAAGAGGATCTTCTTGTCCCTTGTTACTAAGACGATTGAGTTGTAATTTTGTTTACAGAATTTCAAATCTGAGCGAAAAAGATCGAAAAAGGGACACTGGAAAACACCAAGATATAATCTTCCTAAGTTTCACGAGTTTCAAGATTTCTAGAAACTGTACTTATGTCGGTTGTTATAGTACAAGAGAAATGAGCAAAGTTAGTATAAAAGTGAATGTACATGTACGGAGGATCCTTCCTCTTCACTTTGTAGTATTTTTTTTTTTTTTTTTTTTTTTGCACGTGTCATCATTGGGTACTGGAAGCGAAGAAAAATCTCTTTGACAGTTTGGCATACTTAAGATTTTATAATTAGGAATGAATGCTAATTCTGTTCGGTTTACTGGACTAGTTTGAGATATCTCTTTTAAGATACCATGCTCGAAAATAGTAAGATGGTACAATACTTAATACTGAAGGGATCCGGTCCGCGCAGTACTGTTGAAACTTCGAATTTGAAAGTGTCTGAATCCTGATTATCTCCCTTGGATCAAAACATGCAGTAGTCTACAGTTGTCGAGTTGTGACATTGTGTCACAAGAGTGACGTCCCTTCATGTAGCTGACCCGCCGGCAGATGAAAGGGTGGGGCAATTCACTTGCAACTGCATGGACTAAAGAAAACTGATTTAAAATTTGAAGAAATACATTTTAATTCCGAATTATTTGAACTCTTTGATATGGAAGGCGAAGATATGGATATTCTCTATAGTCAATATATAGAATATGCCCCACCATTTGATCCGTCGACTCTTGGGATGCAACAACTGTCACAACTCGGGAATACCGTATTAATTGGATTTTCGAATCGGACCAAAAAGGCATCTTGCACAACTAGGCCCCATGTGGGATCTTGCACAAGTGGGCCACAAGGGGAAACCGTGTACCAAATTTGAGGAAGATCCATGCAGTACTTCTTGAGAAATCACGATAAAGTTTCATTGGGAAATCCAAGATGGGCTCCTGGTGGCCATACTGGATTTTCGAATCCGACCAGAAAAGGTATCTTGCACAACTAGGCGACACGGGGAACCTGTGTACCAAATTTGACAAAGATCCATGTAGTAGTTCCTGAGAAATCGCAGTAGGCCTGATGGACGTATTGGATTTTGGAATCGGACCAGAAAAGGTATGTTGCACAACTGGACCACAAGGGCAACCTGTCTACCAAATTTGAGAAAGATCCAGGCAGTACTTCCTGAGAAATCACTATAACAAAGTTTCATGGGGAAATCTCAGATGGCCGCCTGGTGGCCATATTGAATTTTCAATTGAACCGAAAAAGGTATCTTGCACAACTAGATCATAAGGTGAACCTGTGTACCAAATTTGAGAAAGATCCATGCAGTACTTCCTGAGAAATTGCGGTAACAAGGTTTCATGGGGAAATCCAAGATGGCTGCCTGGTGGCCATATTGGATTTTCGAATCGGGACCAGAAAAGGTTTCTTGTACAACTAGACCCCTCGGGGAACCTGTGCATCAAATTTGAAAAAGATTCATGCAGTAGTTCCTGAGAAGTCGCGGTGTCAAGGTATCATAGGGAAATCCAAGATGGCTGCCTGGTGGCCATATTGGATTTTCGAATCGGACCAGAAAGGGTTTCTTGCACAACTAGACCCCAAGGGGAACCTGTGTACCAAATTTGAATAAGATCCATGCAGTAGTTCCTGAGAAATCGCGGTAACAAGGTTTCATGGGGAAATCCAAGATGGCTGCCTGGTGGCCATATTGGATTTTTGAATCGGACCAGAAAAGGTTTCTTGCACAACTAGACCCCAAGGGGAATCTGTGTGCCAAATTTGAAAAAGGATCCATGCAGTAGTTTCTGAGAAATCGCGGTAACAAGGTTTCATGGGGAAATCCAAGTTAGCTGCCTGGTGGCCATTTTGGATTTTCAAATCGGACCAGAAAAGGTTTCTTGCACAACTAATACCCCTAGGGGAACCTGTGTATCAAATTTGAAAAAGATACATGCAGTAGTTCCTGAGAAATTGCGGTAACAAGGTTTCATGGGGAAATCCAAGATGGCTGCCTGGTGGCCATATTGGATTTTCGAATCGGACCAGAAAGGGTTTGCTACACAACTAGATCATAAGGTGAACCTGAGTAGTAGGTAGAGTGGATTAACTAGCTACAGCCCTCAACTGCGCATGCGCGAGAACCTTTTTTGACGTCATTTGGGGCGGAGCGAGGGGGTTATTTGGGCGGAGCGAGGGGGTTGGGGGCGTGGCCTATGAGTGCACTGGCACTTAAAGTGTGTTTCAAGATGGCGGCTTGTTTTTGTAGGGTGGGGGTGGTCGGATTCAAGATGGCGGCTTGTTTTTGTAGGGTGGGGGTGGTCGGATTCAAGATGGCGGCTTGTAGTTGTGTGTTAGGGGTGGTCGGATTCAAGATGGAGGCCAATTGCACTGGTTTGACCTCCTCATTTGCATAAAAAAAAAAAAAAAGTTCCGGCAAAAAAAAAAAAAAAAATGTATTCATGCGCGGTGATGCGGTTTGGCCGTGGTTTTGGCGGTGATTCGGTCTCGGGAAAAAGCTTCCGCGGAGAAAAAGTAGTCCCTAGATAAAATGGTCCGATGGGGTCGAGTGAGGTATCAAAGTGAAGCTTAGGTGAAGGGGCATCTAATGGGCTGGGTGTGGGGTTGACATATCGGCCTTCTGCGCATGCGCGGCGGCCGAAGGGTATGAAAATAGCCTTTTTGGAGCTATGGGAGCCCCTAGTTGACCGATGGGGTCGAGTGAGGTATCAAAGTGAAGCATTCATGAAGGGTCATCTGATGGGCTGGGCGCGGGGTTGAACTATCGGCATTCTGCGCATGCGCGGAGGCCCAAGGGTATGGAAATAGACGTTTTGGAGCTAGGGAAGCCCCTAATGGACCAATGGGGTCGAGTGAGGTATCGATGTGAAGCATTCGTGAAGGGGCATCTGATGGGCTGGGTGTGGGGTTGAAATATCGGCATTCTCGGCATGCGCGGTGGCCCAAGGGTATGGAAATAGCGGTTTTGGAGCTAGGGGAGTCCCTAATGGGCCAATGGAGTCGTAGGAGGTATCAAAGTGAAGCATTCGTGAAGGGGCATCTGATGGACTGGGCGTGGGGTTGAAATATCGGCATTCTGCGCATGCGCGGTGACCCAAGGGTATGGAAATAGACGTTTTGGAGCTAGGGCAGCCCCTAATGGTCCAATGGGGTCGAGTGAGGTATCAAAGTGAAGCATTCGTGAAGGGGCATCTGATGGACTGGGTGTGGGGTTGACATATCGGCCTTCTGCGCATGCGCGGTGGCCCAAGGGCATGAAAATAGCCTTTTTGGAGCTAGGGGAGCCCCTAATGGTCCAATGGGATCGAGTGAGGTATCAAAGTGAAGCATTCATGAAGTGGCATCTGATGGACTGGGTGTGGGGTTGAATTAGGGTCATTATGCGCATGCGCGGTGGCCCAAGGGTATGAAAATAGACGTTTTGGCATCTAGGGGAGCCCCTAATGGTCGAATGGGGTCGAGTGAGGTATCAACGTGAAGCCTAGGTGAAGGGGTATTTGATGGCTGGGTGGGTGCATGTAAAATTTTTCCTGAAAAAAAAAATACGGAACACGGACTTTATCGAAAAACCTGGGAAAATGCCTATATGGGGTATGAGGGGTATATAGGTCGCCGGGCTTAACGGGGCTTGTCTATCAACAGAGTTATCTTTCCCTAGTTCCAGGGTGGGTGTATGTAAAAATTTTCCTGAAAAAATACGGAATACGGACTTTATCCTAAATTACGGGAAAATGCCTATATGGGGTATGGGAGGTATAGGACCATCCTGGGAAACGTACTTCTATACATTTGTCACCGAACCCCATATAGTCCCATACTGAGGGTATAGGATCAATGTTTGGCCCCCTGGGAAACGTACTTCTATACATTTGCGGTAGGGTTGTGGGGTCTCGTTTTACTCGTCTCGTCATTTAGAACATGATAGGAAGTGTCCCCGTGCGAATCGGTGAAATTTTTGAAAAAAGTCACCGAGCCCCATATAGACCCATACTGGGGTATAGGTTCAATGTTTATCCTACTGGGAAACCCACTTCTATACATTTGCGGTAGGGTTGTGGGGTCTCGTTTTACTCGTCTCGTCATTTAGAACACGATAGGAAGTGTTGCGGAGCGAATCGGTGAAATTTTTGAAAAAAGTCACCGAGGCCTGGGTAGGCCCATAGGCCTATACTGCATGGCTATGGGTGTATAGGCCCATACGGGGTGGACATGTTGGAGTCTAGGTGGGCCACTCATGGTCCAATGGGGTCGAGTGAGGTCTTATTTTGAAGCTCTCGTGGAGGAGCACTTGACTACACTAATGGTTCGTCCGTGTTCAATAGTCTGCGCATGCGCAGTCTGGCCGTAGTATAGAAAACAGGCATTTTGGGTGCTATGTAGGGTGTGTTTGGGTTAGAGATGAGCTAATCACGGTTCGAATGGGTCGTGTGAGGTGTCAAAGTGAAGCTTGTGTGGGGTAGAGTCAGAATGGTGTGTTTTTGAATGCATGTCGCGTTAATCTGCGCATGCGCAGTTGGTTGTAGTAAGTAAAGTGGCCATTTTGGAGCAGCGAAGGAAGTTATTTGGGGTCGAGATGGGCTAATCACGGTTCGAATACGTCCTGAAAGGTGTCATCTTGTAGTTCTCGGGGTGTACACTCCGATTTAAGGGATGTTCGCGTCATCTGTGACGTCATCGGTGACGTCATCGGTACGAGTAGTAGCGAAAGTGGCCATTTTCGGGCAGTACATGAAGGTATTTGGGGTCTAGATGGGCTATTCACGGTTCGAATGCGTCCTGGAAGGTGTCATCTTGTAGTTCTCGGGGTGTACATTCCGATTTGAGGGATGTCCGCGTCATCTGTGACGTCATCGGTGACGTCATCGGTACGAGTAGTAGCGAAAGTGGACATTTTCGGGCAGTACATGAAGGTATTTGGGATCGAGATGGGCTATTCACGGTTCGAATGCGTCCTGGAAGGTGTCATCTTGTAGTTCTCGGGGTGTACATTCCGATTTGCGGGATGTTCGCGTCATCTGTGACGTCATCGGTGACGTCATCGGTACGAGTAGTAGCGAAAGTGGACATTTTCTGGCAGTACATGAAGGTATTTGGGGTCGAGATGGGCTATTCACGGTTCGAATGCGTCCTGGAAGGTGTCATCTTGTAGTTCTCGGGGTGTACATTCCGATTTGAGGGGTGTCCGCGTCATCTGTGACGTCATTGATGACGTCATCGGTACGAGTAGTAGCGAAAGTGGACATTTTGTGGGTGCGTGAGGGTGAGTTTGGTGTAGAGATGCACCATCCTTAGTCCGAATGCGTCGTGTGAGGTGTCATTTTGTAGCTCTCGGGGTGTACATTCCGAATTGAGGCATGTCCGAAGCATCTGTGACGTCATCGATGACGTCATCAGTAGGAGTATTAGCGAAAGTGAGCCTTTTGGGGCAGTGCAGGAAGGTATTTGGTGTAGAGATGGACCATCCGCGTTGCGAATGCGTCGTGTGGGGTATCATGTTGTAGCTCTCGGAGTATAGACCCTGATTTCAGGGATATTTATAGCATCTGTGACGTCATTGGTGACGTCATTAGTACAAGTTGTAGCGAAAGTGGGCATTTTTTAGCAGTGAAGGATGTTATTTGGATGGACCGCTATGGGTCCGAATGGGTCGTGGAGGGTGTCAAAGTGAAGCTTGTGTGGGGTAGAGTCAGAATGGCGTGTTTTTGAATGCAAGTCGCGTCAATCTGCGCAGGCGCAGTTGGTTGTAGTAAGTAAAGTGGTCATTTTCGGGCAGTACATGAAGGTATTTGGGATCGAGATGGGCTATTCACGGTTCGAATGCGTCCTGGAATGTGTCATCTTGTAGTTCTCGGGGTGTACATTCCGATTTGAGGGATGTCCGCGTCATCTGTGACGTCATTGTTGACGTCATCGGTACGAGTAGTAGCGACAGTGGACATTTTGTGGGTGCGTGAGGGTGAGTTTGGTGTAGAGATGCACCATCCTTAGTCCGAATGCGTCGTGTGAGGTGTCATTTTGTAGCTCTCGGGGTGTACATTCCGATTTGAGGTATGTTCGCGTCATCTGTGACGTCATTGGTGACGTCATCAGTAGGAGTAGTAGCGAAAGTGAGCATTTTGGGGCAGTGAAAGGAGGTATTTGGTGTAGAGATGGACCATCCGTGGTCCAAATGGACCGTGTGAGGTGTCATCTTGTAGCAACGCCCACCAACACCATTCTTAATGCTTCAACGCCCTGGTGAAATAGATCAGAAGCTCTGATATTCCATGGAATTGTCACTAATTCTTCGAAATGCAGTGATGCCCGTCAACGCTCGTCGTTACACCTTAACACTCTAACATAACGCCATGATATAGACCGGAGAGAGAACAACAACAGCAACAACAACAAGGATGACACATGAGAGAACAACAACAACAAGAAGTTTTTTTCATATAGTTTATTCTCCCCAATGTTACATCATACCCACGCTGGGGGAGCCGCGTTGGGTATATTTACAATTCAAGAACATTCTTATCCAATCAGAGGCCACCATTTGCATGTTTCATATTCGTTCCTGTCCGTTAGATGTATTCTTGTCCAATCAGAAGTCTCCATTTCAGAAAGTGCCATCTGAACCGTTTATTCTAATCATCGTCGGGCAGGCCAGGATACCGTTGAGGCAACATATCCTCAGATACATGTTTGTGCATTCTGAGTATCTATCAGTGCATGGGTGAATACATTCACCCGATGGCAATATTCCGTAGTTTGGTCACGAAGAACGTAACATTGGTCACCCTCTCCACTGTCCACTTGGTGTTGGGGCGTTGTTGTTGGGCCCATTTCAAGGGATCCACGGTGTCCAGTTTCTCCAGCATCGTCTTTAGCGACACTCGGTTAATGATGGTAAACGGTTGGTCAAATACCCGGATGTTACTGCTCGGGTAAAAGTATCGGACTTGGTCTGTCTCCTTATGCCGCAGCACATAACCAAACGCCAGATTCAATTTGAAGGACGTAGCTTGGTCTTTGAAGATGGCTTCCATGTAGCTGCGTAGACGGGCGAGGTCGGTCAGTCGGAAATTGTAGATATCTTGAATAGGGCGATGACGGTGGAAACAGTGCCGTATCATGGACCAGTGGCGCCGATAAATGTCACTCACTGGCTGGGCGTCCTGTAAAGAGATCGCTAGGAACATTTATGGGCTCGTCCAGAAAATGTTCGATGTTGTCAGGCGTATGACTCGAAACCGTAACGGAGGGGTCCGGCTGGATATCCAGGCCCTCCTCGACCGTGGGTATAGGCAGGCTCTGCGTCATCGCATCACCAGTGGCGTTCGTCTCTCCGGGTTCATCTTCACTGGGTCTGACCTTCCGCGGCTCCTCTTTAGTGGAAAGTTGTCGCCCAAACCGTAGAGACGGGGCATGCCTCAAACGTTGGTGCCGTCTAAACCGACTGGGTCCGACTAACTGACCTACTCGTTTGAAGAGTCGACCACAATCATTACATAGTACTGTCGCACCCGCGTGGAGTACCCTCTCATGGCGCAGTAAATTATCCTTCCGATTGAATGACCGTGCGCAGATTATACAAGGATACCGGGCATCGTTGTGGGTGGAGGCCTCGTGGCGTCGTAACTTATCTAGACGAGTAAACATCTTCTGGCAAGTTGTGCAAGTGAACATCTTGGTGGTTGACAGATTGTCTGATGAAACGGCCAGGCCGCCTCCCTTTTATAGCACGCTAGCTGGTGATCTATTTTTAGCACGCTCAGTTCAACTATCCCCAAGTCGAGGGCCGAGTCGTGACATCTTCGGTAATCTCCGTGTCTCTTCGGTCACCTCCGTAACGTCAACGACCAACATGTAGACATATAGAGTATGTACGGCATGTTATGGTATTCATCAGTGCATGAGTGACGCATTCAGCCGATGGGGGTGGTCGGTCAGCTTGGTAACGAAAAACGTAACATTGGTCACACTCTCCACTGTCCACTTGGTGTTGGGGCGTTGTTGTTGGGTCCATTCCAAGGGATCCACGGTGTCCAGTTTCTCCAGCATCGTCTCTAGCGACGCCCGGTTAATGATGGTAAACGGTTGGTCAAATACCCGGATGTTACTGCTCGGGTAAAATATCGGGCTTGGTCTGTGTCCTTATGCTGCAGCACATAGCCAAACGCCAGATTTAATTTGAAGGACGTAGCTTGGTCATTGAAGATGGCTTCCACGTAGTTGCGTAGTCGGGTGAGGTCAGTCAGTCGGAAATTGTAGACATCTTGAATAGGGCGATGACGGTAGAAACAGTGCCGGATCATGGGCCAATGGCGCCGATAAATGTCACTCACTGGATGGTCTTCGTGTGACAGATCGCTGGGAACATTTATGGGTTCGCCCACGAAGTGTACTTTACCCTCCACGTCGTACAAAATCTGGCCCAAGGTCTTGTCGTCGGAATTTGACTGTTGAATTAAGGCGACATCATCATCGTCCCTCGTGCGATGGGTGGGAGTTCCCCCTGTTTCGATATTGATGCCTACGGGCTCTTTACCTGCAAACGTGGCTGCCGAACAGGGGTGTCGTGTGCGTTGGTGTCGCAGCAACTGACTGGTCAGTTTGAAAAGCCGACCACATTCTTCGCATGGACGCTTGGGTACTTCATGGCGTGTACGTGTGTGGCGCTGTAAATGATCCGGGCGCTGAAACGACAGTGTACATATCGTACAGCTATACCGGGCGGTTCCTTCGTGCTTGGTAGCCTCATGGCGGCGCAAGTCATGCAGACGAGTGAATGATTTCGAGCACGTAGTACAAGTGAACATCTTGGTGGTTGACAGAGTGTCTGATGAAACGGTCAGGCCGCTTCCCTTTTATAGCACGCTAGCTGAGGTCGGAAGTGACATTTGCATATGACCTCTGTGAGGTCACTTCCGCTTCCGTTCACGTGACCGGATCAGGTCCATGTCCAGAAGCTCTCATACGCCGCCATTTTGGAGCCGCCATGTTGGATCCGTCATTTTGGAACCGCCATCTTGGATATGTCCCATAATGCACTGGGTCAAAATACTCGCTTCTGATTGGACGAGAGCTCTGTGACGGATTTTAAATACTCGCTTCTGTTTGGTGTACGTCGCTAAAGGTCACCGGAACTGACCTTTGACCCCGGCGCGCGCAGTGTAAAGGTTTCCACCGCGGTGCTATAAAAGGGAGGCGGCCTGGCCGTTTCATCAGACAATCTGTCAACCACCAAGATGTTCACTTGCACAACTTGCCAGAAGATGTTTACTCGTCTAGATAAGTTACGACGCCACGAGGCCTCCACCCACAACGATGCCCGGTATCCTTGTATAATCTGCGCACAGTCATTCAATCGGAAGGATAATTTACTGCGCCATGAGAGGGTACTCCACGCGGGTGCGACAGTACTATGTAATGATTGTGGTCGACTCTTCAAACGAGTAGGTCAGTTAGTCGGACCCAGTCGGTTTAGACGGCACCAACGTTTGAGGCATGCCCCGTCTCTACAAAATGACACCTCACACGACGCATTCGGACTAAGGATGGTGCATCTCTACACCAAACTCACCCTCACGCACCCACAAAATGTCCACTTTCGCTACTACTCGTACCGATGACGTCATCAATGACGTCACAGATGACGCGGACACCCTCAAATCGGAATGTACACCCCGAGAACTACAAGATGACACCTTCCAGGACGCATTCGAACCGTGAATAGCCCATCTCGACCCCAAATGCCTTCATGTACTGCCAGAAAATGTCCACTTTCGCTACTACTCGTACCGATGACGTCACCGATGACGTCACAGATGACGCGAACATCCCGCAAATCGGAATGTACACCCCGAGAACTAAAAGATGACACCTTCGAGGACGCATTCGAACCGTGAATAGCCCATCTCGATCCCAAATACCTTCATGTACTGCCCAAAAATGTCCACTTTCGCTACTACTCGTACCAATGACGTCACCGATGACGTCACAGATGACGCGGACATCCCTCAAATCGGAATGTACACCCCGAGAACTACAAGATGACACCTTCCAGGACGCATTCGAACCGTGAATAGCCCATCTCGACCCCAAATACCTTCATGTACCGCCCGAAAATGTCCACTTTCGCTACTACTCGTACCGATGACGTCACCGATGACGTCACAGATGACGCGAACATCCCTCAAATCGGAGTGTACACCCCGAGAACTACAAGATGACACCTTTCAGGACGTATTCGAACCGTGATTAGCCCATCTCGACCCCAAATAACTTCCTTCGCTGCTCCAAAATGGCCACTTTACTTACTACAATCAACTGCGCATGCGCAGATTAACGCGACATGCATTCAAAAACACACCATTCTGACTCTACCCCACACAAGCTTCACTTTGACACCTCACACGACCCATTCGAACCGTGATTAGCTCATCTCTAACCCAAACACACCCCTACATAGCACCCAAAATGCCTGTTTTCTATACTACGGCCAGACTGCGCATGCGCAGACTATTGAACATGGACGAACCATTAGTGTAGTCAAGTGCTCCTCCACGAGAGCTTCAAAATAAGACCTCACTCGACCCCATTGGACCATGAGTGGCCCACCTAGACTCCAACATGTCCACCCCGTATGGGCCTATACACCCATAGCCATGCAGTATGGGCCTATGGGCCTACCCAGGTCTCGGTGACTTTTTTCAAAAATTTCACCGATTCGCTCCGCAACACTTCCTATCGTGTTCTAAATGACGAGACGAGTAAAACGAGACCCCACAACCCTACCGCAAATGTATAGAAGTGGGTTTCCCAGTAGGATAAACATTGAACCTATACCCCAGTATGGGTCTATATGGGGCTCGGTGACTTTTTTCCAAAATTTCACCGATTCGCACGGGGACACTTCCTATCATGTTCTAAATGACGAGACGAGTAAAACGAGACCCCACAACCCTACCGCAAATGTATAGAAGTACGTTTCCCAGGGGGACAAACATTGATCCTATACCCTCAGTATGGGACTATATGGGGTTCGGTGACAAATGTATAGAAGTACGTTTCCCAGGATGGTCCTATACCTCCCATACCCCATATAGGCATTTTCCCGTAATTTAGGATAAAGTCCGTATTCCGTCTTTTTTCAGGAAAATTTTTACATACACCCACCCTGGAACTAGGGAAAGATAACTCTGTTGATAGACAAGCCCCGTTAAACCCGGCGACCTATATACCCCTCATACCCCATATAGGCATTTTCCCAGGTTTTTCGATAAAGTCCGTGTTCCGTATTTTTTTTTTCAGGAAATTTTTACATGCACCCACCCAGCCATCAAATACCCCTTCACCTAGGCTTCACGTTGATACCTCACTCGACCCCATTCGACCATTAGGGGCTCCCCTAGATGCCAAAACGTCTATTTTCATACCCTTGGGCCACCGCGCATGCGCAGAATGACCCTAATTCAACCCCACACCCAGTCCATCAGATGCTCCTTCATGAATGCTTCACTTTGATACCTCACTCGATCCCATTGGACCATTAGGGGCTCCCCTAGCTCCAAAAAGGCTATTTTCATGCCCTTGGGCCACTGCGCATGCGCAGAAGGCCGATATGTCAACCCCACACCCAGTCCATCAGATGCCCCTTCACGAATGCTTCACTTTCATACCTCACTCGACCCCATTGGACCATTAGGGGCTCCCCTAGCTCCAAAACGTCTATTTCCATACCCTTGGGTCTCCGCGCATGCGCAGAATGCCGATATTTCAACCCCACGCCCAGTCCATCAGATGCCCCTTCACGAATGCTTCACTTTGATACCTCCTACGACTCCATTGGCCCATTAGGGACTCCCTAGCTCCAAAACCGCTATTTCCATACCCTTGGGCCACCGCGCATGCGCAGAATGCCGATATTTCAACCCCACACCCAGCCCATCAGATGCTCCTTCACGAATGCTTCACATCGATACCTCACTCGACCCGATTGGTCCATTAGGGCTTCCCTAGCTCCAAAACGTCTATTTCCATACCCTTGGGCCTCCGCGCATGCGCAGAATACCGATAGTTCAACCCCGCGCCCAGCCCATCAGATGACCCTTCATGAATGCTTCACTTTGATACCTCACTCGACCCCATCGGTCAACTAGGGGCTCCCATAGCTCCAAAAAGGCTATTTTCATACCCTTCGGCCGCCGCACATGCGCAGAAGGCCGATACGTCAACCCCACACCCAGCCCATTAGATGCCCCTTCACATAAGCTTCACTTTGATACCTCACTCGACCCAATCGGACCATTTTATCTAGGGACTACTTTTTCCCGAGACCGAATCACCGCCAAAACCACGGCCAAACCGCATCACCGCGCATGAATACCATTTTTTTTTTTTTTTTGCCGGAACTTTTTTTTTTTTTATGCAAATGAGGAGGTCAAACCAGTGCAATTGGCCTCCATCTTGAATCCGACCACCCCTAACACACAACTACAAGCCGCCATCTTGAATCCGACCACCCCCACCCTACAAAAACAAGCCGCCATCTTGAATCCGACCACCCCCACCCTACAAAAACAAGCCGCCATCTTGAAACACACTTTAAGTGCCAGTGCACTCATAGGCCACGCCCCCAACCCCCTCGCTCCGCCCAAATAACCCCCTCGCTCCGCCCCAAATGACGTCAAAAAAGGTTCTCGCGCATGCGCAGTTGAGGGCTGTAGCTAGTTAATCCACTCTACCTGTACCAAATTTGAGAAAGATCCATGCAGTACTTCCTGAGAAATCGCGGTAACAAGGTTTCATGGGGAAATCCAACATGGCTGCCTAGTGGCCATATTGGATTCTCGAATCGGACCAGAAAGGGTTTCTTGCACAACTAGACCCCAAGGGGAACCTGTGTACCAAATTTGAAAAAGATCCATGCAGTAGTTCCCGAGAAATCGCGGTAACAAGGTTTCATGGGGAAATCCAAGATGGCTGCCTGGTGGCCATATTGGATTTTCGAATCGGACCAGAAAGGGTTTCTTGCACAACTAGACCCAAAGGGGAACCTGTGTTCCAAATTTGAAAAAGATCCATGCCGTAGTTCCTGAGAAATCGCGGTAACAAGAATTGTTTACGGACTG
>JAVTVY010009216.1:0-47666 GCA_036873755.1 Hanleya hanleyi | reverse complement strand
CGCCGGCCCTCCGCGTATTACGCAGCGCGCCACCGGAGGTGGGCCGGGCCCTGGTGCGCGGGGCGGATCCCGACTTGGTACGGTGTTTGTGTGAAGTGGCGCATAATGTGTTAAAAGGCAATGTTCCGCTCAGTCCTCTGCAGAAAAGGAAATTGCAACGGCACAAGGCGGGTCTCCGAACGTTGGTGAAGAAGACGGGTAGTGTCAAGAAAAAGAAACAGGTGTTACAGCGAGGTGGATTTCTCGGCGCACTCCTCGCACCCTTAGCCGCCACTGTACTGGGGCCGTTACTAGGTTCCATCTTGGGACGCTAACGTCATGGAACATACGAAAAAAATGATGCTGGTCGAACCTCGACTGTTACAGAGTTTGCAATCACCCTATCCCGTGCCTGCCACAGTGCAACAACTGCAGTCTCTGGATGAAGAGATGAATAGTTTACTCCAACGTCGACTACCCGATCACGAGAAAATTCAACTCTACCATCATACGCTGAACCAGTACCAGACGTTTATGGATCAATATAGAGGGAGTAGTACACCACAACTACCCACAACGCCCACAACGCCTACACTCACACCACCACCCTCATCCTCTGCCTCACCTCAGCTGGAAGAAGAAGTGTTGGCCAGTGTGCCTAAAGCCTTGAAGACCAAGGCGCGTTTATTGTTGGACCGGGTGAAACAGAATGCCGATATGGGTTGGAACGCTGAAGGAAAACTGCTGATTAGAAACCAAGTGGTGCCGGGGTCTCATATGACCGATTTAATCAACGATATGGTACGTTCTCGCAAACACCGGGCTGGGAAGCCTTTGCTCAGGGATTAAAAGACACACACACTCCTCAAGAATTGGTAGGAAATCGTGAACGCTGGAAGTGGATGCAAGCACCCTCTCGACTTCCCCCTACCTGGGAACGTGAATGGCAACCTCAGACGCCGCCCAAAACACCCGCACGGCGGGCACCTACTTCGTCACCCCTTTTACCACGCCACCCCCTGCAAACCCCCAGATCTAAGTCACCGCGACGGTCACGACGCCGAGGTCAGCCGCCCAAGGCCTGGGAACCTTACTAAGGGGTACCTTACTAAGGGAGGGTGACCCCCCTATAAAAACCCGGTGCAGAAGCCAGAACAACTCAGTCGTCATGTTTTACCTGACGTTGCCCAGTAATAGTTCACTCGATGTGTTTCCTGACAACACCTTGGCCAAGTATGTCACTCAATTACCACAACCGTTACATTTACCGGGTCGGTGGGAATGTGGACTGGTAGATATTCAGTACCCTTACTCGTGGTACAACGTACGAGACCAAGAAGTATGGTACGAGGTGACCTACGAAGGCAAAGTAACCAAACTCATTCTCCTCGAAGGCCAATACGATACGCCCCAGAAGTTCATAGAGGGTCTGCTGTCCTTGTTGGAGTACAAGTCTCTACGGGAGGCCACGAATACTTCAAAACCGCTGAAAGTCTATCCCTTCAAGAATCACGTGATATTGGATGTCAACCCACACAACGACAAGGTCTGTATCCTGCTGAGCCCTAACGTGACTGTGACACTCAGTCCTACACTACAGCAAATGTTAGGTCTGCCTTACAGGGAGCACCCGGGGCCCACCACCGACAACGGTGACGATGTGATGGATATGAAAGTAGGCATGTACGGACTCTACGTCTACTCGGACGCAGTGGACAACCATATTGTGGGCGATGTGAACACACCTCTGTTACGGGTGGTGCCCATTAGCAAGTCGTATGGCAATCAAGTCAACCAGAGTTTCAACCATATACTCTACCTGCCCGTACGACATACCGATATCAACACGATCACGGTGGATATAAGAGATGACACGGGACGCCCGGTCGCATTCGAACGAGGGAAAGTGGTGCTGACACTTCATTTCCGACAAGCCCGTTCTCCTCACTTCGTATAATGTACGTGCCTTACCAGTGCCATACGCCCAGCTATGCCGACTACTACAAGAAACAAACGGGAGGAGGCTTGCCCATCTTTAGCGGTGCACGCATGCAAAGAGGTCACGGATTGGGAAACATACTGGGCAGCATTGTGAAAACGTTCTTACCCTTGGTGACACGAGGTGTTAAAGCGGTGGGCAAACAAGCGGTACGCAGTGGATTGCGCGTGGCCGGTGATGTGATGGGAGGCACAGCACCCCGACAAGCCTTGAAACGACGGGCTAAAGAAGCAGGCAGCGTCTTGATCGCCAAAGCCCTTAAAAGACAACCCCGGACACAGCGAAGAGTCATTCGACGTCCAACACACCGACGACGCACACCCCGGAGGACTAAGACCCAGAAGAAGAAGAAGAAGAGTAGTAGGAGAGACATCTTCGCATAATGGCATTCATTCACTCCGAGTCGTGTCCGTCTACCAACAGTGAATTGGATTTGTGGACTATTCCACCCACCCAAACCAGTGTAGCCGAAGGACGTTGGGTAGAACATCGACCCCTGGCTAGCCTGACGGGGACGGGCCCTGTGGAATTTACCATTGAAAACAAAGATACAGCCTACCTGGATTTAGCCCACACCTACTTGTACGTGAAAGCCAAAATAGTGGACGCAGCCGGGGCCAACGTAGCGGACGATGCAGTAGTAGGCCCAGTGAATCTTTGGCTGCACTCCTTGTTCCAACAGGTGGATATGAGTCTGAGCGATAGACTCATCAGTACGTCGACCAATACGTACCCGTACCGAGCCTACATGGAGACGCTGTTGTCGTACGGTGCAGATGCCAAAAAATCCCACTTGCAAGCCGCGCTGTACTACAAGGATACACCCGGCGCCATGAATAGCGTGCTGGCTGCCAATAGTGGGTTGACCACGCGCAAAAACTTGACAGCCGATAGCAAGTCCGTCGATATGATGGGACGACTGCACGCCGATCTGTTCCTGCAAGACCGCTACATGATGAACGGTGTATCCATCAAGATCAAGTTGATCCGTTCCACACCTGCGTTCGCCTTGATGGCCGGTGGAGCGGCCCCCAATTACAAGATCATCCTAGAAGATGCAGCCCTGTTTGTGCGTACGGTGGATTTGCAACAGGGCGTGTTGGTGAGTCACATGGAAGCCTTATCGAAAAAACCAGCCCTGTACCCCATCCGACGCGTACAGACCAAGGTGTTCTCTGTGCCAGGCGGTACGATGATGGCCAATCGTGAAAATTTATTTCTAGGGGATCTCCCTAAACGTGTTACCATAGCGTGTGTGACCAACACCGCTTTCAATGGAGCGTGGGATGAGAATCCGTTCGCCTTTCAACATTTCAACCTGAACTTTTTGGCACTGCACGTGGCTGGCCATCAAATTCCAGCCCGACCCTTACAACCGGATTTTGGTAACCAAAACTATGTGCGCAGCTACCTGAACCTGTTTACAGCCACAGGACAAAACAACCAGGACGAAGGAAATACCATCACTCGACGAGACTTTTACCGTGGGTACACGTTGTTCGCCTTCGACCTCACCCCTACCTTGGAACACGATCATCAACTAGCCTTGCTGAAGAAAGGAAACCTACGGTTGGAACTGCGTTTCGCCACCGCTCTAGCCCAGACCATTAACGTGATTTGCTACGCCGAGTTTGATAACGTCATCAGCGTGGATCAGCAAAGAAACGTGCTGTGTGACTACGCCAACTAGAGTCATGGATACAGAACAGCTGATGGGCATACTCCAGCGAGATCCTAAGATCCCCTTTCGAGGTGTGTTTCCACGCAATGTGTTTCCCACCCACTCCACCACCCCAGCAGCCTACATCCTGAATACAGACCCGGGGTCTCGACCCGGTGAACATTGGGTAGCTGTGTACGTGGACACCCTAGGCCAAGGCGAATACTTTGATTCCTACGGACTTGCACCCCTACATGCCGATTTGGTGAAATTCATGGACGTCTCTACTACAATGTGGCGTTGGAATACTCAAAGATTACAAGGACCCTTGAGTAGTGTGTGCGGACAGTACTGTGTGTTTTATCTCACTCACCGGAGTAGAGGACATTCTATGCCAACCATCGTACACATGTTTGATGATTATTGTCAAGCCGAAGACCGTGATGTCCTCGTCTATGACTGGACGGCCTCTCGTTTTAATGTGCATGCTCCATTTCTCTGGTTAACTTAAAAATGCACTGCGCGCAGGCCACTTGTTTTTTTATTATCACGTTATTGTTATGACGTTGTTGTTCTGACGTTCATTGATGTTGAATAAAAATTGATGAAAAAACACAAAAAATGATGGGGGTTTGACTTCTTTTTTTTTATTTAAGTCCACAAGAAGGTATAGAATAGGTACAAATAGAATAGTAGTGGTAGGATTAAGGTACAAACAAGTTCTGTCAGGAGTAGGATTCGAACCTACGCCAGCTCTTCGCCGACCAGCACTTAATACCGGCGCCTTAGACCACTCGGCCATCCTGACTTTTACATTTGTGTATCAACAGTTATAGTTCGACATTGTTCACAAGTCCAAGTAAGTGGTGCTCACACCATCGGCCAACACTTTTCGTTTCGGGTAAAAGAAAGTAAAGGCGTCTCGTTGCTGAATGTACGTCCGCATCTGGTGATCCACCACCCGAAATCCTCGGTTAGTGCCACTGGCACTGGCCTGGCTTTGCAGCACGTTCAAGTACAAGGCTTTGTCGATGTTGGGATCGCGCCGGCTCACCCCTTTGCAGCTAAACTTATTTTCGTCTCCCCGTAACAGTAATACGTCTTGGAGGAGAGACCAATCATAGCATCCCCACTCCACTCCAGCTTGAACAGGCCCGGCGTACGCTTATCGTACTGGTAATGGTCACGTCGAGGTAGCCACTGGTCGCGTTCCGCTTCATACTGGGTACGTAACTCCGGTTTCACCAGGGACTCCCAATCCGCATTAGAGACGGCCATGTAGGCCGAGTCCGGTATCCATCTCCATGAGTTGCCAGTCTGATGGATTAAAATACACACCCATGAAATCATACAGAAACTGCAGCATCCTCAGCTTGGCCACCTGGTATACCATACATCCAATCTGCAGGGGTAGGTTGTAACGGATAGTCTTCTTGGCTGAAGTGACTTCATAGGTGTCGTCATCGATGACCTCCACGGACCGAAACAGAGGAGAATTCACTTTTTTGCGGGCTTGAGCAGTAGTACAAATGTTCACGTTGACGTGCTTATCCTGGTTCGTGACCGTTTTTCCATAATAACCATTGCCCGTCAACTTCCAACATTCACCGATGATGGCCTCACTCGGGTATTCATCACCTTGACGACGGGCCGACGTCACAATGTCGGCATTCTCCGCAAAACAAGCGTCGGGTACGTACTGTATCACTTGGTATATTTGGGTAATTTCCAAACCGTGGTTCATGTACCACTGCAGTAAGGGAGTGCCCAGCAAGATTTTCTCGGCCCACATACTACCAATCAACATCCGTCGAGGTTGAGGCAAACACTCGTGTTGCTCCGCATAGGCCCTCATGGTGTCCCCAATATCAGCCCGACCCACCAGCGTGTTCTTAAAGATGGGAGGGCACTGGGCGAAGAGAGGCTTGAGAGTGACGGGAACATGCAAATCACATTCGACAAAGCCGTAGAGGTCCCCCGAACGAATGGCGTCGAACATCTGTGGCAGACTCAGAAGTCGCCGACGACTCAAGGGGTACTCGCGCTCTTTTAGGAAACGTCGTAAATGGGGCAGGGCCTGGCACATCGTGTGAAATTCACACTCCCACATTTCAATCAGATGGTATCCTCTCTCTTTCACATAATCACCGTTCTCCACCACTTCTTCCCGTAATTCTGCCCGTGTTTTTCCACGTCGTTCGTTGAAGCGTCCAGCGCTGAAATGGCATCCGTGGCCGTGCCAATAGCAACCGTAAAATTGGAATACGGTGGGTGTGCTACCCACCAGGGCAAACCCATCGACGGGAAGTCGACGATGTCCTATGCGCTTCTCTGTGGCGTTGGTTTGGTGTCGTATATAAATTGCCCGTCGATAGGCTTCCCAATCCAACCACTGATCAGCCAGATGCTTGTAGGGTGTACGTTGCGGTGTAAAATGCCGACCTTCCGACAACCAACGTGTATAATGGCCACTGGGCATAGGTTGGGCCAGAGACCACAGGTACAAGGCATTCGCATCGAAACCGATGATCTTAGCACAGGGTTTTCCACTGGGGAGAATAGTGACGTCCTTCTCGTGATAACGGTGAAAAATAAGACTCGGTCCGCCGACAATGTTCTGCTTTAGACAATGATGCATGTCTGCATCTTTTTGCTGTATCAGCGAGAAGTACGTAGGACACGCTTGAAAAAGATGGCGAAGCGCTAGACCCGGTAAACTCAAGCACTCCTTGAAGATATCGACGTGCATCTGGCGACGAAAGAGTTGCACCATTTTCTCGGCCGCTTCCAGGAAAGGAACCACATCTAGGTTATTATACCATATCAGGAAATCTCGCAAGGTGTGCATATGTTGATCGTTCCATACCTGCTGTAGTTCCCGGTACGTGTCTTCCGGACATTCCACTTGCTTCAAATCATCAAAGAAGGCGTCCCGGGGTGGCAACTGTGTTTCCTGCAAACGGTCGAACGTTGATATATACGTGTAAGGGAACCTCCCTTTGGTTTGTGCACAGTTATACGCCTTGACCCACTGATCATAGCTACAATTAGGAGCTAAGTAGTTCCGTACATCCAGGAAATGCAGTGATGTGGTAGTGAGGGCCATATGATTATTGATCTTCTTGATGACGGACTTGAGGGTATTCGACTGGGCCAAGTAGGGGTAAAGAAATTCCTTCCCCATGTTCAAATCATAGCGTCCCGAGTTGAAACCTAGCACCGGTAACTGGCCTAGATATTGTAGGAAGCGCACTTTCAATTTCTCCGCATACGGTTTCGGTAAAGGCACATCCTGCGACTGCAGGGGCTGCGACTCGGGCTCCGACTCCGACTCGGACTCTTCATCGTCACTAAACGCTACACCCGGTATAGGAATCCGATCGTCCAGCTGGTCCAGTACGTGCTGGAACTTGGACACCAATAGTTCTGTACTAGCCGCACTGACTTCCTCTAAATACTCCATCATGCGGGTGATCAACTCATGGGAATCCCCCGTGGACACGAAACATACCGGTGCAGCGTCATAGCCAGGTACGTTGCTGGAAATACTCACACTCAGAGGAATATGGCGCTGCGTCCACTGCGTTTTCGCTGAAAACATGTCCATGGGCTCCAACAGGGCCTCAAAATCGTAACACGCCCGGTAGGGAAAATAACGATCCACCTCCGGTATGATCACACCCTCATCGGCCAGTTCCTGGAAAATAGTAGGCGTATTATGATACACACCACCCGGATATACTCGCTTGACACTGTTGTCACAGATTTTCTCGTGGCGATGTAAGTCGGTGGAACGGTGAAACACCCGATGGCATTGGGCACAACTGAAAGACTGAGCGTACTGGCTCATATTGTTGATCAGCGAAAAATGACTCACGCCATTGTCGTCGAACACATTGACTTTCATCGTAGCAGCATACCGTTCTGTTGAACGACGAACCAATTCAGCCACAAATGTATCCTCCTCGCATCGTAATCGGTATACAAAGATATTGATGTTGAACAGTGTTTCCACGTCATCCAAATTCTTGAACGGAACTCCACGGAAGTGCCGCTTATCCAAGTCTTGCTGCTGTAAATACTGTTCCCAATAGTCATTGGCCACTCTGTCACAACGCTTGGGGTTACACTCGTCCAGATGCACGGCCAAACACCGAAACAGACATTTCCGGTCTTTGTAGGGCCCCTCTCCCCCTCCTGTTAATGCATACAGGCCTTTTCGACGAAGCAACCAAGGGGGTAGTAGTACAGGAGCACCGATAGGATGATCTCTCATTTTCGTGACGAAAAATGTGACGTTGGTCACCATTTCCACAAGCCATTGGGTATTGGGGCGTTGCAACCGGGCCCATTCCAATGGATCCAACGTAGTCAGTTGGTCGAGGAGTGGCTCCAGAGAAATCGCATCCGTCACCGTGAACGGCTGAATAAACACATAGGTATTATTGCTGGGATAATAATACCGCACCTGGTCCGTCTCCTTGTGCCGTAAAATGTACCCGAATGTCATATTCAACTTGAACGCTGTCACCTGATCTGTGAAAATGTTCTCGGCATAGGTAGACAAATACGTGAGGTCCTGCAGTCGATAGTTATACAAGTCCAATAGACGACGGTGACGGTGAAAACAATGGCGTATGGTAGCCCAATGACGTCGATAAATGTCCCTGACACGCTCGTCTTCAGGCAAGACTTCAACCGGAGGTGCTGCTGGGTCCCAGGGAAAATCTTCTCCACGTATCATGCTTTCGTCTCATACAAGCGGATAGGCAAGCAGGCAGGCAGACAGGCAGGCAGGCAGGCAGGCAGGCTGGTCACGTGAGTCAGGTAGGTAGTGCAATGAATACACCCCTAAAAATCGCCTCCTTTTATACGTTTTTCTACAATCCGCCATCTTAAACCCACCACCCACCACCACAAGCCGCCGCCATCTTAAACCCACCACCCACCACCACAAGCCGCCATCTTAAACCCACCACCCACCACCACAAGCCGCCGCCATCTTAAACCCACCACCCACCACCACCAGCCGCCATCTTAAACCCACCACCCACCACCACAATCCGCCGCCATCTTAAACCCACCACCCACCACCACAAGCCGCCATCTTAAACCCACCACCCACCACCACCAGCCGCCATCTTAAACCCACCACCCACCACCACCAGCCGCCATCTTAAACCCACCACCCACCACCACCAGCCGCCATCTTAAACCCACCACCCACCACCACAATCCGCCGCCATCTTAAACCCACCACCCACCACCACCATCCGCCATCTTAAACCCACCACCCACCACCACCAGCCGCCATCTTAAACCCACCACCCACCACCACACATGACCCCATGTGACACAATACTCGCTTCTGATTGGCTGTCGCGTGACGTCACAGAGGTCATATGCAAATTTCTGAGGTCAATCGGACTCTATTTACGCTTTGTATACTACTACCATGGAGATGTAAAACAGATGATATTCAAACAACCCCTAGCCCCGGGTTAACCGGAATTAGGCACAAGTTACGAAACGTAATGCCAGCGATAGTGTATGCTACGATCGGTCAGATCACTCGTTCTGAACATTGAACCTTAGGATACGTTTTCTGATGATTCTGTTGATATGTTTGACACTGCTTCTACAGAACAAAATGTAAAAATTTCCAGATTGAAGATGCGAACAACGTTAGCACCTGGAAGAAACATCTTCTTCGTAACGGTCCTTCACTAGTACCGTGGTGATCCCGTCGTGGTGCACCACTACGGATAATTGTATCGTTAGGTCCGTCAGGTCTCTTCCATCGTCCTCTCATGTTGTTATATTTAGAATTTTACATCCGTGGAACGAAGAAATGATGACGTAAGAGCAAAGTTACAAATCTTTACAACTCGCTACTTATTTGAGAAGTGTGAGTTCTTGTCAAGCTATCAGTACAGAGTTCCTCCTTTCCTGCATCTGCTGTTGTCCATACCAACTAATATCTATTATCAAACATTAACTCATTTATCCTGGAAACTTACATACCACTACTTATATTAATTATGCAGTGTCTGACCCCAGGGAGGGCTCCTCTTCCAATCTCTCGCCTCCAGCGACGTGAGCAACACCAGCTATCTCCTAAACTAAACTTTGCCCCACCCCATAACACCATATGTTGTGAAAGCTTAAACTTTAACGGGGTTGCCACTTCTGCGGGTGTATCGGCTGCTCACCGGGATCACGCGCGCCACCCTCATTCGAATTAAGTATTGTAACATCAAATATCCCGTAATATTACAATACACAGCTCTACTCCAAAACCATCCTCGAGATAATATCGACTGAAGTGTTGCCAAACAAATAGGATTTCTGGGATTCAATGCCCGAAATATGCGAGCAGCTACCGTTCTGCCAGGAGTACTTTAATTGCCAGATCACCAAATATCATATTGATATAGGAAATATGGACATAGCCTCTCTATACATGTAAGTTAGCTAGTTATCATCATCCGAAAGCATGGCACGATCATACGTAGAAACTTCTGCTCGTAACGATGCGGTAACGGGTGATATCTGAGTATATTAGGGCGTTTCCCAAATGGTCACATCGGATTGTTCTCCTGAGATCCGGCATCGGCGCAATCACATTCATAAAACGAAGACACGCCTCCAGAAAGCGACCGATGGAAATGATCCCTTGGTAGGCCTCGAAGTGCCTCCATCACAAAATAAAAATCATATCATTTTCCTGTGAACTGCCGCCGATTTTATTTTTCCTCAAATATGGTAGGCCGTTTGCAATATGATTTTTCTTAAGAATAAAAAGAAGCATGATCCATCAGAGTGAGAAATAAAATACCGGTAGCTAATTCGCACAACTTCGTTTTGGTCTCCTGCGTAGAATCCCCCAGTCTTGCGCCTCGTGCACTCAAGTGAAACTAACATGTCTGATGTCTGAGGTGCCGGGGTCAAAATATTTAAATACAGATAAGTTCATTGGCTCTTTTAAATGAGGCGGACATGTGACTTGATGCTTTGGGAACAACTTTCGAACAGGATTATCTCCCTCCAGATATTCGTCTTTGCGGCCGATAGGTGCCACCGTGTGAAATACATGCCGAATCATAGCGATAAGCTAAGGGTAGTGTTAAGTGAAACGTGAAATGCCCTTAGCAAGCTAAGATGGCTATTTATAGGGTTTGCCTAACTCTACCTGACGATATAAGCGAATTAGGTAGCATATATAGGTGACCCGGTGATATGGTATTACGCCAACTGACAGCAGAGACTGACGCAGTCTTGCTCTCTAAAAACAGTTGAGTGAAATTTCACTCAAGTAAGAGTGGAAATTGATCCCACTCAATATTTGAGTGAGATTTTCACTCAACTTGAGGTAAATGCACTCAACTTGAGCGATATTCACTCAAGCATAAGAGTGGAAATTGATCCCACTCAAGTTGAGTGAACTTCAGTGGTTTTAACTCAAGTTGAGTGAAAAGTAACTCAAGTTTAGTGAAAAGTAACTCAAGTTTGAGTGGAACAGTTCACTCAAGTTTTTTTAGAGAGTGGTTTGATATCCTAAGTAGCAATGCATACACAATTATACGGATGTTATGTAAACATTCGGGCGTGTTTATCCATAGTCTGTATGGTAACATGATCGGTTGCCATCAGCCCATATAATCCTTGAGCTGTTTAATAAGAATGGGTTTTCTTTAAAGAATAAAATTAGGTCGCGTGTTGTGTTGTGTTCCGATCTATTCATACGTACTATATCCTTATATATTATCTCCATCGCAGCTACAACATTATACCACATGCTTCTTACCTACTTGTAACACAGCAGATCTAATGCTGCCATTTTATGGTGCTTTCCCACTGAAATATGCAAGAGAGAAATGGTCAACAGTTGTCATTGATGCGAAGAAGACATCACGATGTTCCAAAAATATCATATCAGATCAGTATTCTTTATCGATATGATAAAACCCTAGATGTAACTAATATCCTTGTCATATACTACGTTGTATGTGATAACCTGTGAATAGAGAATCAACAAATAATTGACTTACCGGCCATGGAGATTGTAGGAATATATCTTATTTGGTGATATCTGATTAGTCTTCTCAGGCGATCAGCTATGTCAGTGGATACGGGACAATCACAGCCTGATTGTTCCACTTATGCCCTGGAACAATCCTCACTGCATTCTTTAAGGCCTGGGAGAGCTGGTACGACTTGCCACTCCTTTATATGTGAATACACCAGGGGTCCTCACTTCATGGTGGGTATTAATCCGCGAATATAGTGCACACATCTGATGAGGACCAAGATTGACAGACACCCCATGTCAAATTAAACAGAGAATACGTCAACTATGTTTTGGTTGTAACACATTGAAGATATAATCTTAAATGATGTGCCATGGAAGATGCCACATACAATCGGATCCGGCGAACCAACAGCGAAGAGGGAGCAGATGCGTCCAGACGAATTTGTACATCATTGTTAGCCTTTTGGTACTCCAGCGAAGATGGCGATTGCACTCTTGGTTGATAAACATCCATTTGCTTTGGGCATCTGTATATAGTTTCTTTCTTTCGTCCACGTTTGTCAGAATAATATGCCATGAGTATTTACCAGCGATGATATCGCGAGCGTATATTTGCCTAAGGTATATATATGCATCATAGAGTATGAGGTTTTGAAAAAAATAAATTTGAAAGCCCATATATGTATTATATTTACATTTATTACAGTATATTATGTATGTATCTAGCGGGTTCGCAATAATAGCCGAGATCCTAAAGTGGAGGAGGGGGGCAGGAGGGGGGGGGAGTGCTCACTTTATGTACCTTTCTTATTACTATATGACCTCTATTCCCTCTATTATATGTATAGTATGGTTTGTTCTTTTAATTTAGTGCTAATGCTATTATTTTGGATGCGGAAATTCTTGAGCACCACCCATTGTCTATTATAGAAAGGCATCAGTGCAAGATTTGGGCCGATGGACACAATTTATTAAACTGGTCAAACTGGGAATGGTTGGGTAAGAACTTAGGTCGCATATATCGCCCTTCGTTGGTTACAGAGTTCAAGTTTGTTGCAGTTCACAAAAGGAATGCTTAGACGCTGAAAAGCGGAAGGTTTAACAACACCATCTATTACCGTTTTACCCACTCGAGTTACGTTGATAGCACTGAAATTTATTATTCGTATGAAAGTGTTAGGCGGGTTTGGGCCGGGGTTTTGAGCGTCATGTGGCGTAACGATGTTGACAGCATTGGGGCCATTTGGAGTGTATTTGCATAACCCCCCGAGTAGAGGAGTATGGTTAAATTCAACATGGCGACCTTGTGGGGTACCAGAAAAGTGAGGTTTTCGTCATTTTTCTTCAAACTCCTGCTTTTCTTTGGGGGGAATTGGGCAAAATCTATTTCATTTCACATCAAATTATTATTTACTAATTTACCATGCGGTTTTTCAAAAGAAAACACATAAATAAAAAAAATCGAAAAAAAGGACCGAAAAATCGACCAGAAAATGCCTGTTTTGAAGATGATGTCCTTGTGACGTCATCAAAGCTGCCATCTTGGAGTTTTTTAACGTTTTCTGATGAACCCGAACATTTAACGCCGACTGTTCTGCGTTGAAATTAATCTTTTAAACAGCTAGCGGACATAGTGCCATGATGATTGAAAAGAGAACTTAGAACTGGTGTTACAATATAAAACTATGAATTGTGAACCCAGAGAAAAAAAAATTCCTTAAAAATCTAAGGAATATTCCCCGACTATTACACCGGCGGAATATTCCTTAACATAACTAAGGAATATTCCCCACCATGACAAGGAAATTCCATAACATGATACGGAATATTTCGATGGTGTAATAGTCGGGGAATATTCCTTAAATTTTGAGGAATTTTTCTTTCCGGATATGGGATGAAGAGATGCGGGCAATAAAAATGCTAGAGGTAACACTTGCCTAAACTGTAGATTTTCCGAAATCCACAGAGTGTGGTCGACGCTCTGAGCGGCTACGCTGAGATCAGCGCTACATCGAATCGGCGAAACTTCAATCCTTTCAACGTAATTATTGGAATGTGATAAGAAAAAACTTCTAAAGCAAAACACAGTGTAGCACAAAGTTAGGCAACACAAAGTCGGGGAGTTCTTCTTCATCCCGCTGCAGTCGCTGCATTCTACACGACGCCGCCTAACACCTCTGCCAAACCCGTCCGCCTGAATACTAATGTTGAAGAGCAATATCTACTACTGATGGCTCCTTTAGCTCTCAGTATAAGAGCTGTTCAGCTCGTTTACTTTGCTGCACTTGATGCAATATGCAAAATAAATAAATAATAACTCAAATTCACCATCCAATGTTGGCGAACACTATGATTTTTCGAAAAACTTCAGCAACAAAAATACACTTTTACATCACATCAAAGATAAAATGGAACTCGAACAGCCATGACACTATCCAACTGGATTTACTACTGATTGGTCTCTGAAACCGTTCTCTTTTATAACACTAGCGAAGAATGTAGCGGAATCTTTGGCAGCTCTTGGTCTGGCAGGATCGGCGAAATTCACAGCATATAACCCGAACTGCTGCGAGTATCCGTGGTTCCATTCGAAATTGTCCATCAAAGACCAGGCCGCGTAACCTTTGACATTGCAGCCGTCGTATCGTATCGCTGAAATCAAACGAAATTAGAGTATTTTCTTGAACAAATCATCACCTGGCAATGCTTTTCAATATTAGTAATGCTTTTATTCTAGATGCGGGTCCATATTGTGGCAAATGCTTGATTAGGGACGGTTCATTTTTTACCAGGGTGGGCCGGGGGGATTTCGGTCAGTAGACAAAAATGGTTTGTCCCCCCCATCCTGAATGTGTAAATAGTATGGTCCCCCAAAGAGCAGGCAAGGAAAATTTTGCCCCCCCCCCTCCCCCCCCCCCATTGCTACCTTTTCATGATGACGTACAGGCTTACTACAAGATGTGGACACTTGAGCCGCCCAGATGTTTATTGAAGTTTATAGCTGAATCAGGGATTTAATTCTTCATTATGATTATTTATACATATTACCGAAAATGTTTGATTTGCAATAATGAATGTAGAAATTTTGGTCCTCTGCTAAAAACCAAATCGAAACTTTTGGTCCTTCCAGCTCATTGGAAAAAGTGATTCCTGCCCCCCCCATGCCTACCCCTGGTAAAAAATTAACCGTCCCTTAGAAGACATATTGTCTACTGTCTGAAAGGTTCAACTGCTCTCTGTTTGTACGTAGTTAATTACGGGAAGCGATATGCTAGATGTATAATTTTACATCACAAGAAATTGCGTATTAAGCTTATATAATCGTCATTTCTCAGATATCAGAAAAAAGATTCGGAATGATATCATATCCACTCATATGTTCTATATTAACATGATGACAATAATTGGAAATTTTTTGACTTTTTGCGTGGATATACACTTACCTTTAAGGACCTCATTGATATAACTTTTGAGATAACTAGTCCTATAAGGGTCGTGTAAAGTCTCCTTTATTCCCAGTTCCTGTGGTCTGCCGTTCTCTGCGATGTAGACTGGGATGTTGTCGTAATGCTGTTTTATCCAGGTTAGAACACGACGCATACCCCATGGCACGACCTTCAGCCAATCTGCTGCAGTTCTAAGAAAATAAACAGCACACGAATAAATGATATATATATATATCATGGAATTGCGTTAAATTTCACTCATTTGACTGAAATGTTACAGGATGTTGCGAAGGATGCCATCCCGTTTGACGCATATTCTGAGGAACGCACGGAGAGGGTTGTAACATATAAAGAGACTGGGACCTCTCGGCAGTCTGTTCCCTATTTATTCTCTTCTAAACAGAATTGCACGCGTCTGGTCCGTCATTCATAATTCAACCATCTTCCATTGAAGAATATCTGCGTCAATAATCCAAAGGCTTTTCCATATTCCATATAGCAGCATTAGTACAAAATTAAAAAAAGACAATCATAGTATACATAAACATAGGCTAGTTTCCTGCAAGAGAGGAACGGTCAACAGTTCCCAATGATGCCGGCAAGACATCACGATGTTCCAAAAATATCAAATCCGTATCGCTGATCATTTTTCTTAATCCATATGATATTCGTTAAAAATTCGTCATCTTGACAACGATGTATCTCAGCCAGGCTTTGATTTTGACTGTGCATATGAGCACCATGAGGTTCTTAAAGTACATGGGTTCATACGGCTCCTATCCCCGGGTTAAGCGGAATTAGACACATGTTACGAAGCGTATCGCCAAATTTGAGAAACTTTGAGTGCAGGGGCATGATGATCTTGCCCTGTTTCATAAGTTTCTGAAATAATGTTTTGTGACGTCGATTAAAATCGTCACATTTGACACAGGATCTAGCAAATGCTACTAGGCGAGATATGTATACGCCATGTGCAGGTCACACTGGAATATTTCTGACCAGAAAGGGATAATTTACGATGTCGGCTTGGTCTTGGTCCAATACAAAATATCTTTGCGTCAGTGAAAGGTTCCAAGTAATAAGAAAATCAATATTCATATTAGATTATTGTTGAGAATTGAGATGACACAAAAATGACCCTGGTGGAATTTTGGTCAGTTATGAAAAGAAAAATTAAGAAATTCGAATATGAATATCTATTTGAAAAAGTCATTGTTAAATTGTGATAATAAAATCATTTTTCAAGGTTACTGTTCCCCTTTCCTTCAATATTTATGACGGCCTATTGGTTATATTCAATATTGTTTAGGCAAATACTTGAATTTCCCTATTCAAATTTAGATTAGAAGATAACCCTAATAACATACCCGTTCCAGTTGGGATCAATCGTTATCAAAATGTCCTGGTCGCTGTCATAAGAAGCGGGAGATTGGGGCTGTATCTGCTCCGAGACCAAGTGAGTGGTGTACTGATCGATACCTAAGAAGTCCGCAGATCCTACAAAATATCACGAAGTCAGAAATGATCATCCACACAGAACTATTGCATCAGATTTAACCGGATTGGAGCGATATGCAAGAGGTGGGGATAATTGAGGACGTCTGGCGACTAAATAGCAACCATATAACTCTACAGGCAAGTTTTCCTCGGCAATTGACATTCAGACCCGAGAATATGCTGGATTCTCGGACGTAGACTCAGCCACGCGGAGTCACTCACAGATGTTGTGATGAAAGAAGAATCTGATGCAGAATATTCAGGTGCCTGAAGGTTTGCAATATTCGAGTAACTGATGATTTGCAATACTCAAGTAGCTGAAACATTGGAAATATTACATTAGTCAAGATATGTCGATATATACGCATTTACCAAAGAAGGGGTAAGCATAAATGATTGAAGTCAACGATATACAGTAAGTACGTTGATCCAAATACAGATTACCTCTGTTGTTACTGATTTCTTCGGCGGTAAATGTTGGAAGACGCGAATGTGCACGACCCTGGCTTTTCGCTTCGATCCTCTGCTTCATTACATCCGGGTAATCTCCGTTTCCAAATATGGGATTGGCAAACCAGCCGAGTCTGAACTGCATCGCTCGCTCAGCGGCCATGCCATCAGTCGTGGCATTCAGTGGTTCCTTCCATTCTGTGTCCAGAACTATACCCACTTTCCCTGAAATGGGAAATTTCACAATGAAGTATTTCGAGATTTTTTTTAAAGACTACAATATCTGTATTTTAACCGGTATTCGGTCATATAATTTCCAGGCGTTGGTCTGATTTCAATACATCCGCGCCTTGTGGAGTCACACATCTTCTATTCTGTTTAACATCGTGGTGTTTCTACGGCAATGGTAAATTATGCGCACTACTGGAAATGGTGACCCAAAAAGTCCAACAAGGCCCCAGCGTCGAGGTTTAAGCGAAATTGGCAGCATGTTTTATCACAAAGAACAACGCTGCTGTCTTATTTGTCTTCCAATATCATTCAGATAGCGTGCATTAATACAGTAAATGTTAAATGTCTAAACGGGATTTACGGTTAAACGTTTACATACCGTTCTGTGCGGTTTTGAACTCTCTCTGATAAGTTCGGTACGCCTTGACGTGTGACTTAATGAGATTATGGCCAGCACTGTATCCGCCCGTAGATGTCTCGTTGATGCCTGGGGCGAAGTGACCAGTTTCGTGCCCCAGGACACTGATGACCCAGGGTTCCTCGAATGTTATCCATAGTTTAACCTTCAATCAAATAAGTTGGTGGAAATACACATATACGTTTCTTGAAATATGCCTAGTATACATGCGACATTAGAGTGATATTCAGAGCGATGATGAAAAGACAGTTTCAAAGCACGACATAGGCATGCTGAAGAGAGGTGCAGTATTAATACAATAAAGAACTGGAGCGATATGCAAGAGGTGGGAAAAATTGACGTCTGCCGACTACAAAGCAACCATATGAGTCTACAGGAAAGCTTCCCTCGGCACTTCACATTCACACCGAGAATACGGTGAATCCTCTGACGTAGCCTTAGTATCTCAGCCGCGCTTTTATTGCAGCTGTTCATTGCAGCACGATGGCTTTGGCGCTAAAATGCCTTTTTGTTTATTCCATGATTTGGTGGGCGGCGACTGTCAATATCTTGGCTTAGACGATGACTGTGTTCGGTATTTGGTGGACTGTTACTGCCTATATGCTCAACAAAACTTACCCTGTCTCCAAATCTCTGGTAGCACAGTTTGGCATAATCGTTGAACCAGTCCGCTATCGACTCGTTGAAGAATCCGCCTTGATCTTGCAGAGCTTGTGGAAGATCCCAGTGATATAAATGTACCATAGGTTGAATGTTCGCCCTGAGGAGTTCATTGATGATATTATTGTAGTAGGTGACTCCTTTCTCGTTCACGTTGCCGATTGTTCCATCAGGCAGGAGACGACTCCAGGCGATGGAGAACCGATAATGGGTTACCTAGCGAAGATAAATTATCAGATGCAAATGCGTCGATCTCGTATTAAATTTATTTGACAAATAAATTAATATTATTCATTTTTAAACCTGGTCAAACAAAGCATATGGGCGATGAATGAGACGCTGGTGGGATCCACACTGTGAAGGTGCCGAAAATCTGAAAATTAGGAAGGTGTATTGAACAGAGAAGACTGTAGATTTATATTAAGAAAATTACAATGAACTGAACATGTATTCCATAAGAATACATCTATAAGGACTGTGCAAGATAGCTCGAATAATGATATGGCTCCAGCCAGCAAAATTGTCTAACATATACTCGGTTCAATTTTCAACAGAAAAACGTTTCAGGAGGTATTGTGATGGAATGTGGCTTAGTTGGTTGGAGCGATATGCCAAACAACTGATGTCACGTGCGAGGTAGATTCGATTACGACGTGTGTTTCTACAGCAAAGCATGAAAAATGACTTGTTCAAATGACAAATTTTGTTGTTCAAAAACAAAATATTCTCAGCATAGTAGATAAATGGACCAACTTTTGATTTGAATTTTGTTGTCTGAAATGAAACATGCCGCAAACCACCCTAATCTAATTTTCCAAGCAAATCTCGTTCACAGTGGAACCTACTATTTGTTTTATATAAAAAAAATCTCACCTCATTAATCCACTGCGTCAGTTATCAGGAGCTAATATTTTATACAAACCCCTAAGTCTTTCAATATTCGTACGTCCTCTTTGTACTTGTGGTAGCTATCACATGCTATGTCGCCCGTTTGGTCTTGGTAAATGTGTCCACCACGAACAAATGTGTCCCAAATAGACTTCCCTTTTCCTGTGCATATATAATATAGCATGAAGTGACATATTATGCCGTCTAGGAAATACCAAGAATTGTAGCAAATATATTGTTGTTGTCCATCATATATAAAAACATTTCTTGTTTGATATAACGCTACTTTCATTCTTCACAATATATATTTTTAGGAACAATATGAATATAATAAAATATAGCCGACAATACAGGGGTCGAAGCACGGTGGAGATAAGGACCGTTTGTTACGTTCATAAAGTTAGACCGCCGTTCGCAGTTCGTTATTCGGAGCCAGTCATTCAGCTACTCATAACAGCGCCCCTAGCAGCGCCCCCTGCCGTCAGATTTGGGATATGAAAATGCAAAGATATAGAGCATGACATTCTCTCTTGCTATACAGAGGTTGGAGTTCAAAGTACTCATAATACAAAAATACAGATTTCCATATCTGAGGAAATAATTGCTGGTCTCCTCGAATAATGAACTGCGAAATGCGAACCGCGGTCTAACTTTAAGAAAGTCGTTTCTTAGATTCGACGATGACACGACTCCATCAATTGTGTTAGCAGAGCTATTGTTATCATTAATTGTTCTATATTTGTATCTAAATTTCAATTGAGTCGAGGCTAGGGACCACGTGGTAATTTCAGTGAAGGTGTTCACATAAACATCTACAATAAGGCGCGGCTGAGATACAGATCATCACAGGAATTATTCTTGATCTTTCTCACTGCGTCAAATGTTCAAGTTTTCAACTCCGGAAACCCGCCGGAGACCAATTGGAAACTGTATCGCTACAGTTTCCAATAGGTTTCCGACGAGTTTCCGGAATTGGAAAATGTATGGTCTTATTAGTTGTTGTCAGTACGTCGGCATATTTCTCACCACCATGTCATGTTAATTTCTAACCGGACAATGTCAAAAGTTAAAACAAAGCTTCCAAGGTTGCTAAGCTAGGAAAAGACAAAAGGTGATTGAATTAATGTCAAGTGATCAAAGCTTAAATTCGATTATAATTAAAACTTGAATTCGAAACATTCTAACGTTTAAAACATCGTTCAGTTATTCCAACTTTATCAATCTTAGATCAATATTATTGAATTTGAAGAGCAATATTCAAATTTCTGGAAATTTCAATTCCATCGAATGTACACATTGCACTTGGCTATATGGATTATCTTCATGAAAAAAAAATTACGTACATTTTGCATTTAACCTTTATAATTGTTTTATACCTGATTTTGAAATATTTTCTTTTGTAGTTTTAGTGCGCTGTGTAAAATTTAAATAAATTTCTTAATCCATTTTGCTTGTTTGATACTTAACTTGGTGCCAGTGTGTCAAGAAGACTTGTATGGTTACGACTCGATCTTACCGTCGGCATTCCAGCCGCCCTCGACTTGGTAGGCAGAGGTCGCAGCACTCCAAAGAAAGTCGTCCGGAAATGACCCGTACAAGAAGTCATTAACATGTTGGTAATAATCAGCCTTTGTGTTAGGCAAGAGACAGAAAATAAAACAGAAAAGTACCGGTCCGTATATTTCTGGCATATTGTGCTAGAGCGCCAGTAAATGTTTTGTTTAACAGAATTTAGTACAGATTGTACGTTATCTAGCTTGATACCAGTACAGTCCTTGAAAACTACCTTTCTCTATTTCTAATGCGCTGACCCTGTCAGTGTGTTACAAGGACCACCTGCCCTCTGATAATAAATCGTGTAAGTCATCGTGCACTTGAAACGAAAAGTAGATAGTGATGTGTGAGTTGAGCGACAGGTGGCGCCGCTGGTAGAAAATCAACTCAAAATGTCTTACGGAAGAACTTGATGCTAAAGGTCACATACCGTACAGACATGTATCCACATGGGATTTCTCGACTCTCTATACTACAATCCCTCATCAGGACCTTATTAATAGTATCTGTGTTCAAGAAAACTGATCGTAGATATATTAATGTCGGAAGCCATAAAGCATTCTTTAGCTCTACTACATACAAGAGATATCATTCATGGATGTTTCTTTGTTTATAGAGTTGCTTGAATTTCTCATTAAAAATATCTATGTGAAATTTGGCAACAATATATCAGCAGCATATAGGTATTCCAATGGGTACTAATTGTGCACCCCTGTTGGCTGACCTGTATCTGTTCTCTTATGAATATGACTATATGCAGGCGCTTTCAAAACCGATCCATTCAAAGCCCGTTCCTTCTCATTCACCAAACGCTATATAGACGATCTTCTCGCTGTGGATAATCGCTATATAAATGACGCAGTGAAGGATATATATCCACCTTCACTGGATTTGAAGGAAACTGCAGATAGCCCTACAGGCACATCTTATTTAGATCTCTATCTCTATAAAAATGAAGCGGGCATTCTCTCGTCGACTTTATGACAAAAGAGATGATTACAATTTCGACATCGTAAACTATCCCTTTCTGGATAGTAATATTCCAGTGGGACCTGCATATGGCGTATACATACCTCGCTTAGTAGCATTTGCTAGATCCTGTGTTAAATGTGATGATTTTAATCAACGTCACAAAACATTGTTGCAGAAACTTATAAAACAGGGCTATTCCACCAAGCGCCTCCACTCAAAGTTTCTCAAATTTGGCGATACATATCGCATGCTGATAGCAAATACGAACGTAGCGTGCAAGATCTATGGCGCTACGTTTCGTAACTTGTGTCTAATTCCGCTTAACCCGGGGCTAGGGGCCGTATGAACCCATGTACTTCAAGAACCTCGTGGTACTCATATGAACAGTCACAATCAAAGCGTGACTGAGATACATCATTCTTTAGATGACGACCTTACAACGAATATTATTGATTAAGAATACTGATCAGCGATACGGATTTGATATTTTTGGAACATCATGATGTCTTGCCGGCATCATTGAAAACTGTTGACCGCTTCTCTCTTGCAGGAAACAAGCCTATGTTTTTGTATACTATGATTGTCTTTTTGAATTTGGTGCTAATACTGTTATATGGAAAATGGAATAGGTCTTTGGATTATGGACGCGGATATTCTCTAATGGACGACGGCTGGATTATGAATGACGGACTTGTAATGTAACCATTGGGTCACAAGAGCTTACACAGTACTCGAATTTCCGTGATATAAGTTAATTGAGCCTTAATACATAAACCATATCTGGATGCGTCTGTTGCGGACGTACGTCTACTGTTTAACTTTGCAGACTCTTCAGACGATGTCGCCGACATATTGAAAGGAATCTTGAGCACGACTCAGGGTGCATTCCACACCTAAATGATGTGCGGCTAAAAACAGGCATGGGTTCGGATCTTCGGCCACAAATTGATGTGAAATCTTTAACAAAAACCCTGTAAAAGTATATATTTTCTAAATGGGCACAACCGTGCCATTATTTCAGAAGACTTGGGAGCTATTGAAATTGAATAGAAAATACTTACAATCCTCCTTAAACCTTTTCTGAAAAACTCCATAAAATATATGAAAATGTGTCAAATTCTACCCGCAACCCAGAGAAAACGTACGAAATGATTGTCTTTTTATGTATGTTAAAGTATTTCCCGTCCAAATAACAATTTAAAATTGGGAAAAAAACAGGGGGTCGACCTACTCGTTTTTTGTAAAATTTTATCGCCATAAAGGAACCATCACTTTCGTTTCCCGAAAAAGTGCGGATTTTGGCCCGCCAGATATTCAATTCCGGACACGATTAACTCTGTAGTGGCGAGTGGGTGCGATCAACAAGCAATTGTTATATCCTCGTTTGGAGAAATGGTTACGTCCAGCAGGGTGATACTATAGATATCAGCTAATAGAAAGGTAAGAAGAATTACCATGCTGTCAAAATCGGGCGTCCTTCCTTATTATAAAATTAGGGAGGGGCCATTTGTGCGAAACCGTGGTTTAGTGTGGAGTGCACCCTTAAGGCTAGGGTGTTTTCTCAGAATTTCTGTTTTCAAGGCTATGACAATCTGGGAGTGTTTGCGAGTTTCTTGGTATGCGACAATTGCTTGTAGTGTGCAGTTTTATGGGATATCCCGTCAATCACTTTCCCCCTACCCCATCTTTGGTTTTGCGACTTTTGCTGAAAAATCACGAGTTTACGAGCTCAATAAGAATATCATAGCATTATTCATTGACCGTGACAATCAGACCGATGTACAAAGATCGGGAGTGGTGACCAGCTTTCGAATGAGGCATCAGGAGCAAAATAAACGCAAAAATAGCTGAAATTCGAGCCAAATTGTCAATAATTTTTCATTCCGACTTTTCCAAAAGATTGGGGGGTGGGAGTACAAACTTCGGGATAAAAGGGACAAAAC
This sequence comes from Hanleya hanleyi, assembly GCA_036873755.1. Taxonomy (NCBI): domain Eukaryota; kingdom Metazoa; phylum Mollusca; class Polyplacophora; order Lepidopleurida; family Hanleyidae; genus Hanleya; species Hanleya hanleyi. Next base: position 23,937 of record JAVTVY010009216.1, on the reverse strand, counting down.
CAGAATAATACGCTCTCATTCACTTTAGATCAGGGTGTTGGTGTGATCCGTATTGAAAATTAATCACTTTGACATTCACATTGACAATAATAGGACATACAGGTCACTAATCGTAACATACATGCCTAACCAAGGGGAGGTAATTCTGTATAGGTCTAAATAGCATATATGCAAGGCCAATGCTATCATACCATGTAGTATGCATAAAATCGAAACATGTCTGACCAAGATAAACGATTTTTTACGATCCTGTTCCATATCAAGTCATTACAAGGTCCGAATAAGCGCTTTTATCGACTTAGTGTAGGAGGACATACAATATTTGGCCTACTCGTGTATTATGACCGCGCAATGGAGCCTACATTAAGGGTGCATTCCACACCTAAATGATGTGCGGCTAAAAACAGGCATGGGTTCGGATCTTCGGCCACAAATTGATGTGAAATCTTTAACAAAAACCCTGTAAAAGTATCTAAATGGGCACACCCGTGCCATTATTTCAGAAGACTTGGGAGCTATTGAAATTGAATAGAAAATACTTACAATCCTCCTTAAACCTTCTTCAACTTTTCTGAAAAACTCCATAAAATATATGAAAATGTGTCAAATTCTACCCGCAACCCAGGGAAAACGTCCGAAATGATTTTCTTTTTATGTATGTTAAAGTATTTCCCGTCCAAATAACAATTTAAAATTGCGAAAAAAACAGGAGGTCGACCTACTCGTTTTTTGTAAAATTTTATCGCCATAAAGGAACCATCACTTTCGTTTCCCGAAAAAGTGCGGATTTTGGCCCGCCAGATATTCAATTCCGGACACGATTAACTCTGTAGTGGCGAGTGGGTGCGATCAACAAGCAATTGTTATATCCTCGATTGGAGAAATGGTGACGTCCAGCAGGGTGATACTATAGATATCAGCTAAAAGAAAGGTAAGAAGAATTACCATGCTGTCAAAATCGGGCGTCCTTCCTTATTATAAAATTAGGGAGGGGCCATTTGTGCGAAACCGTGGCCTAGTGTGGAGTGCACCCTTAAGGCTAGGGTGTTTTCTCAGAATTTCTGTTTTCAAGGCTATGACAATCTGGGAGTGTTTGCGAGTTTCTTGGTATGCGACACTTGCTTGCAGTATGCAGTTTTATGGGATATCCCGTCAATCACTTTCCCCCTACCCCATCTTTGGTTTTGCGACTTTTGCTGGAAAATCACGAGTTTACGAGCTCAATAAGAATATCATAGCATTATGCATTGACCGTGACATTCAGACCCGTATACAAAGATCGGGAGTGGTGACCTGCTTTCGAATGAGGCATCAGGAGCAAAATAAACGCAAAAATAGCTGAAATTCGAGCCAAATTGTCAATAATTTTTCATTCCGACTTTTCCAAAAGATTGGGGGGTGGGAGTACAAACTTCGGGATAAAAGGGACAAAACCAGAATAATACGCTCTCATTCACTTTAGATCAGGGTGTTGGTGTGATCCGTATTGAAAATTAATCACTTTGACATTCACATTGACAATAATAGGACATACAGGTCACTAATCGTAACATACATGCCTAACCAAGGGGAGGTAATTCTGTATAGGTCTAAATAGCATATATGCAAGGCCAATGCTATCATACCATGTAGTATGCATAAAATCGAAACATGTCTGACCAAGATAAACGATTTTTTACGATCCTGTTCCATATCAAGTCATTACAAGGTCCGAATAAGCGCTTTTATCGACTGTAGTGTAGGAGGACATACAATATTTGGCCTACTCGTGTATTATGACCGCGCAATGGAGCCTACATTAAGGGTGCATTCCACACCTAAATGATGTGCGGCTAAAAACAGGCATGGGTTCGGATCTTCGGCCACAAATTGATGTGAAATCTTTAACAAAAACCCTGTAAAAGTATATATTTTCTAAATGGGCACTCCCGTGCCATTATTTCAGAAGACTTGTGAGCTATTGAAATTGAATAGAAAATACTTACAATCCTCCTTAAACCTTCTTCAACTTTTCTGAAAAACTCCATAAAATATATGAAAATGTGTCAAATTCTACCCGCAACCCAGAGAAAACGTACGAAATGATTTTCTTTTTATGTATGTTAAAGTATTTCCCGTCCAAATAACAATTTAAAATTGCGAAAAAAACAGGGGGTCGACCTACTCGTTTTTTGTAAAATTTTATCGCCATAAAGGAACCATCACTTTCGTTTCCCGAAAAAGTGCGGATTTTGGCCCGCCAGATATTCAATTCCGGACACGATTAACTCTGTAGTGGCGAGTGGGTGCGATCAACAAGCAATTGTTATATCCTCGTTTGGAGAAATGGTTACGTTCAGCAGGGTGATACTATAGATATCAGCTAATAGAAAGGTAAGAAGAATTACCGTGCTGTCAAAATCGGGCGTCCTTCCTTATTATAAAATTAGGGAGGCGCCATTTGTGCGAAACCGTGGCCTAGTGTGGAGTGCACCCTCAACTGTTATTCAGACTGTTACTATGGATTCGCCTATGCAAAGTGCCTTTTTAACCATGATAACTAGGAAGATCCAGTTTCTTACTCTTATGAAGAGACCTATAGATGTAGAAAGATAATAGTAATCGGATATAATACAGTAGATTTATTCGAGAAGAAGTGCACAATAAAGGGGAGCAAATGAACAGTCTTCAAAGAAACATACTGGAGGGTTTTTTTTAAAGAAATTGTTAAAGAAGTTGCTGTGTAGATCCAGCCAATGGTAGAGTGTCTGTGTAGGCCCATTAGCCAACTGGGTTCACTACTGATGGGTCTCTAAATCCGTTTTCCTTGATGAGTTTGGTGTAGAATTTAGCGGAATCTTTGGCCAGTCTCGGTCTGGCTGGATCGGTGAAGTTCACAGCATACAATCCGAACTTCTGAGAGTATCCGCTCGTCCATTCAAAATTATCCATGAGTGACCAGGCTGTGTAACCTTTGACATTGCATCCATCCAATCGTATTGCTGGAAAACGAACAAAAGGAGTTATCGTTGGAGGGCAGCGGTTCTTTCCGCAATTATTTCATTTCCGAGATTTTAGATGATATTTAAAATTAACCAAGATCTCGGATGAAAGAAATTCTGAGTATTGGTACTCGATAATGGACTTTTCACTTTCGGGCTTCAATATTAGCTTGAGATGGGACGCCGGAAGATAAGCCCCTTCTGCTCTTTAAGTTTAATTACACAGTTCAATAAATTCATAAATAAGAAGACAATTAATCATCGCTTTCCAGATGGCACCGCAGCCAAACAATGGAGAAGTTATCGCACTGTTGGAATGTCCCATTCTCGAATACACAGTAATTCCAGGAAGGGATTAAAACACAGGAAACAAACCCATTCTGTCTAAACGTTCAGACACCTAAATTATACAGCAGTCACCTTTGAGGACTTCATTGGTATAACTTTTGAAGTAATCTGTCCTATAAGCGTCGTGTAAAGTGTCTTGTTTGCCCAGTTCTTGTGGTCTGCCGTTCTCAGTGATGTAAACGATGGGATTATGGTACTCGTGTTTTACCCAGTTGAGAATTCGTCTGATGCCCCAGGGCACAACCTTCAACCAAGACGCCGCAGTACTGAGAAAAAGAACAGAGCCATCATATTACTCAGCCTGTCCCGCATTAACGTGATAACATTGGACACGCCTCGCCCAGCCGCAGTTCAGCCTCTGGCTGTAATCTATGTGTCGTTGGATCCCACTTTTCATATATGGGAACTATGATAACTTGCATATTCTTAACTTAAAGATGCCAATGTGACGAAAATGGTTTTCGTGTAGTCTGTATGACTCTACAGGACCACCATACATATGAGAGAGCGAGGTTTTCGATGAACGAAAATCATCGATATTGGCGTTAAATGGACGAATTAAGAGCTTAAACTTTCCACGTACCAAGACTAATTAGATCTCGATTGGTCACCTACTTAATTGCTAATCAGCGAAGTGTAATTCTGCTGCTTTGGGTGAAAATGTATTTCCACTGTTCTGCTTTCCAGAGCACGCATTCAACTTCCTGGGATGCATATATATTTCGAAATGACGTCATCGGCTCTGTATAAGCTCATACTATTATGAATTCGTCAGCAATTGAAGAGTGGAGATTCAAGGTAAAACGTCGTGCTTTTGAGCTGAGACGGATAATCGAAGGAAATATTCCTCGCCGTCAACAGAGACGAGCTGGCCGAAGTCGAGGCGCACTGACGCCGTATGACAGGGAAAGTTGACTGCCGAATTAACTGCCGCCGTCGGGAGAGACGAGCAGGCCGGATTGCATAGTCGCAATGCTATCGTGCTACCTGGAAGCTGCAAGCGTCAGAGAAAGAAGTCCACAGCCAGCTGTTTACAGTTCGGATCGGAGCTTAGAAATCATCATAAGCTGTAAAATACTCCCGCAGCAGGTTCGGTGAATTGTGTGAAGGTTTCAGACACAGGGAAATATAACTTGTTGGTCGGCGGCTGTTGCAAGAGAGACTAGTTCATGGCATTTCTTGTAATGCCTGAGGTCCGAGTTGGCATAGGCCGTAGTCCTCTGATTCGATGAGTGAATTACCGGCATTTTCCATCACCCTACCTGAATTATCATTTCTAATCATGGGTATATAGCATACCTTTTCCAGCTTGGGTCAGTCGTAACCCTAATATCCTGATCGTTGTCATAAGAGGCTGGGTATTGTGGATGGATCTGCTCAGATATTAGCTGAGTGGTGTAGTGATTGATGCCTAGGAAATCCGCAGATCCTAAATTTTTGGAAGATACGTACATAGAAAGAGCATTATTTGAGATTGTACAGAATTTATAAAGCAAATTCTGTGAAACATGCTGCATTTCCTTTTCAACTCCATTTCCGAACCAACATTTGTTCATACTGTCATTTTTATTTATCAATGTGAAGATCTTCGAGAGTAACAGACTCTACAGTGTGTTGGAATATGTTGGTTATTATAATATATTTCATTATATTTATCTCTCAATTCATGTATATGTATTGTATTGACTCTATGGCCAGTCAGTGATGACTGTTGTCAATAAATGTAAATATGTTATCTTCTCTTACTGCCGACTCAGGAATCCATTTTGGACGACCCTGTAATTTCCTAATATATGTCTTTTAATAGTTATTGACATTGCAGCGTAGTTTCTGCATGATCGTAGTACATGTGATACAATATATATAGTCTCTCCATAAATTCATAAAATAATTATTATCTCTCGGGCGATTGTATATATAAGCTCAAAGAAATTGAAGAACTCAGAGAATCGTTTCAGCTTGCAGAATGTACGCAATGACCATTACTCTATAATACTGTTCTTAAGGGCGGTTTTACTCTTCTCGACTCTTCTGATAATATTACCTCTGTTGTTGCTGATTTCCGCTGAAGTGAAGGCTGGAAGACGAGAACTCTGGTGACCCTGGCTTTTTGACTGTATTTTCTGCTTCATTACAGCCGGGTAATCACCATTTCCGAATATGGGACTGGCAAACCAGCCTAGTTTAAACTGGATAGCCCGCGTAGCGGCCAGACGACTTGATGTTATATTGGTCATTGGCTCTTTCCAATCAATGTCCAAAGTTATGCCTACTCGTCCTGAAATGAAGAGATAAATTTCAGTACCAGCTATTTTATTAACATTGTCGTAACCGAATTGTTAATGGCTGTTAATATTTTCTTTTCCCCATCAACCTAATTATTGTTCGCAGATTCCCATTCATTTTTTTTTTTAGTTTAAAATGTGGCTTTTCGATGGTATCCATTCTTGCAACCTCACAACGTGAAGCCTTTCTGGCCCATGTCCAAGTTGTTTTAGTTGACAAGAGATTGCTATAATTAAAAGCTAGCAAAACTGCGAAGATATAATGAATAATTCTAAAAATTTGAAATTTGTTTACTTAATTCTCTTCAAACTACAAAATCACAGTATCTTGCATTGTTGATGGCAAGAATTGAACACCTGAACTATTGAAGTAGATCTACCCAGTCTTTTTTACTCATCAAGGAGCTTGTGTTGGATAATGACTCTTTTTGTAGTCTTAGGCTGAGTTGTATGGTCTGGCCAGGTTAAACCACACCCAAATTTAATATGAAAATATTATCTCAAAGCAGGAGGAAGAATTGTGGAACACTGGAGGAATCAAAACACTATGGATGTAAAATCAGGCATGTCACCTTTATACAGAATCCATGGTCCCAATTATTATGCAAGTGCGTGTACTCTCAAAAAACATAACAGGTATTAATTTAGTAAAGCCAATAATGTATTTATTAAATTCTACAAAAAAAACATGTGTTTTCGTGCAGACAAAATACCCATTTGATACTGTAAACGCTCGGATTAAAAAATGACCTAAAACAGCGTCGACTGACATTTGAAATTGAACTTTCGTCTGTTTTTGACTTTTTTTGGCATACATTTTATACAATCTAATGCTTTCAAGGTCACTATATGTGACGTAATATTACATCGAAATATTATTTTGGATCAAGGTGTCAAATTTTAGATATATTAAAAAATTCTTGTTTAAAGCTATACGAAAAAGCCAAAACAGACGAAAGCCAAATCTGAAACGTCAGTCAATGCTATTTTACACCACTTTCGATTTTGAACGTTAAATTACAGGCGTCTAGTCCGTCATTTATTATTCAGCCGTCGTCCATTAAAGAATATCTGCGTTCATAATCCAAAGATCTATTCCATATTCCATATAGCAGTATTAGCACCAAATTCAAAAAAGACAATCATAGTATACATAAACATAGGCTAGTTTCCTGCAAGAGAGAAGCGGTCAACAGTTTTCAATGATGCCGACAAGACATCATGATGTTCCAAAAATATACGAGAGATCCTGAAGGATCTTGGAGCCCACCTTGTCCGATAATTGTAAGCTAATGACTAGAGGATCTTTTTGTCCATTGTTACTAAGAACAAACGATTGATTTGTAATTTTGTTTACAGAATTTCGAATATGAGCGAAAAAGATCGAAAAAGGGACACTGAAAAACACCAAGATATAATATAAGTTTCAGGAGTTTCAAGATTTCTAGAAACTGTACTTATGTCGGTTGTTATAATACAAGAGAAATGACCAAAGTTAGTCTGAAAGTGAATGTACATGTACGGAGGATCCTTCGCCTTCGATTTGTAGTATTTTTTTTTTATTTTTTTTTTCCACGTGTCATCATTGGGTACTGGAGGCGAAGACCAATCTCTTTGACATTTTGGCATGAGCTATGAAACGAAATTAAGATTTTATAATTATGAACGAATGCTAATTCTGTTCGGTATACTGGACTAGTTTTAGATATCTCTTTTAAGATACCATGCTCGAAAATAGTAAGATGGTACAATACTTAATACTGAAGGGATCCGGTCCGCGCAGTAATGTTGAAACTTCGAAAGTGCCTGAATCCTGATAATCTCCCATGGATCGAAACACGCAGTAGTCTACAGTTGTCGAGTTGTGACGTTGAGTCACAACAGAGTGACGTCCCTTCATGTAGCCGACCCGCCGGCAGACGAAAGGGTGGGGCAGTTCACTTGCTACTGCATGGACTAAAGAAAACTGATTTAAAATTTGAAGAAATACGTTTTAATTCCGAATTATTTGAAATTCTTGATATGGAAGACGAAGGTATGGATATTCTCTATAGTCAATATATAGAATGTGCCCCACCGTTTGATCCCCCGACTCTTGTGATGCAATGTTACAACTCGAGAATACCGTATTAATTTGAAGCGTAACTTGGATTTTCGAATCGGACCAAAAAAGGTATCTTGCACTACTAGGCCCCATGTGGGACCTGTGTACCAATTTCAGAAATATCCATGAAATATTTCCTGAGAATTCACGATAACAATGTTTCAAGGGGAAATTCAAGATGGCCGCCTTGTGGCCATATTGGATTTTCGATTCGGACCGAAAAAGATATCTTGCACAACTAAACTTGAGAAAGATCTATCAAGTACTTCCTGAGAAATCACGATAACAAAGTTGCATGGGAAAATCCAAAATGGCCGCCTGTTGGCCATATTAGATTTTCGAATAGGGCCAGAAAAGGTATCTTGCACAACTAGATGACATGGAGAACCTGTGTACCAAATTTAACAAAGATCCATGAAGTAGTTCCTGAGATATTCCAGTAACAAAGTTTCATGGGGAAATCCAAGATGGCCGCCTGATGGACATATTGGATTTTGGAATCGGACCAGAAAAGGTAGCTTGCACAACTGGACCACAAGGGAAACCTGTGTATCAAATTTGAGAAAGATCCAGACAGAACTTCCTGGGAAATCACGATAACAAAATTTCATGGGAAAGTCTAACATGGCCGCCTGGTGACCATATTGGATTTTCGATTCGGACCGAAAAAGGTATCTTGCACAACTAGACCCTAAGGGGAACCTGTGTACCAAATTTGAGAAAGATCCATGCAGTAGTTCCTGAGAAATGACGATAAAGTTTCATGGGGAAATCCAAGATGGCTGCCTGGTGGCCATACTGGATTTTCAAATCGGACCAGGAAAGGTATCTTGCACAACTAGACCCCAAGAGGAACTTGTGTACCAAATTTGCGATAGATCCATGCAGTACTTCCTGAGAAATGATGATAAAGTTTCATGGGGAAATCCAAGATGGCTGCCTGGTGGCCATACTGGATTTTCAAATCGGACCAGGAAAGGTATCCTACACAACTAGACCCCAAGGGGAACCTGTGTACCAAATTTGAGAAAGATGCATGAAGTAGTTCCTGAGAAATCGTGATAACAAGGTTTCATGGGGAAATCCAAGATGGCTGCCTTGTGGCCATATCGGATATTCGATTCGGACAGAAAAAGGTATCTTGCCCAACTAGACTCTAAGGGGAACCTGTGTACCAAATTTGAGAAAGATCCATGCAGTACTTCCTGAGAAATGACGATAAAGTTTCATGGGGAAATCCAAGATGGCTGCCTGGTGGCCATATTGGATTTTCAAATCGGACCAGAAAAGGTATCTTGCACAAGTAGACCCCAAGGGGAACCTGTGTACCAAATTTGAGAAAGATCCATGCAGTAGTTCCTGAGAAATCGCAATAACAAGGTTTCATGGGGAAATCCAAGATGGTTGCCTGGTGGCCATATTGGATTTTCGAATCAGACCAGAAAAGGTATCTTGCACAAGTAGACCCCAAGGGGAACCTGTGTACCAAATTTGAGAAAGATCCATGCAGTAGTTCCTCAGAAACCGCGATAACAAGGTTTCATGGGGAAATCCAAGCTGGCTGCCTGGTGGCCATATTGGATTTTCGAATCGGACCAGAAAAGGTATCTTGCACAACTAGACCCCAAGGGGAACCTGTGTACCAAATTTGAGAAAGATCCATGCAGTAGTTCCTGAGAAACCGCGATAACAAGGTTTCATGGGGAAATCCAAGATGGCTGCCTGGTGGCCATATTGGATTTTTAAATCGGACCAGAAAAGGTATCTTGCACAACTAGACCCCAAGGGGAACCTGTGTACCAAATTTGAGAAAGATCCATGCAGTAGTTCCTGAGAAATCGCGATAACAAGGTTTCATGGGGAAATCCAAAATGGCTGCCTGGTGGCCATATTGGATTTTCGAATCGGACCAAAAAAGGTATCTTGCACAAGTAGACCCCAAGGGGAACCTGTGTACCAAATTTGAGAAAGATCCATAAAGTAGTTCCTGAGAAATCGCGATAACAAGAATTGTTTACGGACGGACTGACGGACGGACGACGGACCACGGACGAAAAGCGATTTGAACAGCCCACCATCTGGTGATGGTGGGCTAAAAATCCGTATCGCTGATCAGTATTCTTAATCCATAATAATCGCTGTAAAGTCGTCATCTAGAGAATTATGTATCTCAGTCACGCTTTGATTGTGACTGTTCATATGGGCACCATGAGGATCGTGAAGTGCATGGGTTCATACGGAACCTAGCCCCGGGTTAAGCGGAATTAGACACAAGTTACGAAACGTAACGCCATATATCTTGCACGCCACGGTCGTATTTTGATATCAGCATGCGATATGTATCGCCAAATTTGAGTGGAGTCTCTTGGTGGAATAGCCCTGTTTTATAAGTTTCTGCAACAATGTTTTGTGACGTTGATTAAAATCTCCACATTTAACACAGGATCTAGCAAATGCTACTAGGCGAGATACGGCATATGCAGGTCCCACTGGAATATTAATGTCCAGAAATGGATATTTTACGATGTCGAAATTGTAATCATCTCTTTTGTCATAAATTCGACGAGAGAGAATGCCCGATTCTTTTTATAGAGATATAGATCTAAATATGATGTGCCTGTAGGGCACAAGTAAGGAGTACTTACTTCATTTTTGAGTGTGACTATATTTATCAGCAACCGTATTGCAAACCGTATTATTTAAAACTTATGTTGATAGAGTGCGAAATAAAATTGAATATTTTGTTGCTCGCCACGCCCTGCACCACTGAATGACGTTTTTAGATGAGCGAAAGTGAGTGTATACTCATCTAAAAACGTCACAACGTCATGGCGATTTAAGGTTGATCGTGTTGCTCATGCCGATAATTCGCACGAGAAGAAACTCAGTAAATTCACTGAAGTTCTAGTTGATTTTAGTAGTTCAAGTGTAATCCTGGTTATGTTTACGAACTTAGAAGCATCGTCGTTGACCTTAAATCTCTGTCGTTCACCTTAATATCACCTTAATTATCACCTTAAATCACTAGAGCGGAGGACGCTCTTTTAGTTCAAAGCTCAACTTCAAATTTTGTCCAAATTGAATCGGGCAAGTCTCAGCAAGTCCCAAGTTTACCTCGAAGTGGAAACAAGGCTTCACGAATTATAATAAGATAATAGGTTATCACCCTCAATGAGAGTAAGATATTTGGTTATATTTCATTAAGAGTCTAACCTTTGTAATAGAAATATATATATAAACGAGAGATCCTGAAGGATCTTGGCGCCCACCATTGTCCGACAATTGTAAGCTAATGACTAGAGGATCTTTTTGACCATTGTTACTAAGAAAAAACGACTAATTTGTAATTTTGTTTACAGAATTTCGAATCTGAGCGAAAAAGATCGGAAAAGGGACACTGGAAAACACCAAGATATAATCTAAGTTTCAGGAGTTTCAAGATTTCTAGAAACTGTACTTATGTCGGTTGTTATAATACAAGAGAAATGAGCAAAGTTAGTCTGGAAGTGAAAGTACATGTACGGAGGATCCTTCGCCTTTGTTTTGTAGTATTTTTTTTTTTTTTTTGCACGTGTCATCATTGGGTACTGGAAGCGAGGACCAATCTCTTCGACACTTTGGCATGAGCTATGAAACATACTTAAGATTTCATAATTAGGAACGAATGCTAATTCTGTTCTGTTTACTGGGCTAGTTTGAGATATCTCTTTTAAGATACCATGCTCGAAAATTAGTAAGATGGTACAAGGGATCCGGTCCACGCAGTAATGTTGAAACTTCAAAAGTGCCTGAATCCTGATTATCTCCCTTGGATCAAAACATGCAGTAGTCTACAGTTGTCGAGTTGTGACGTTGAGTCACAAGAGTGACGTCCCTTCATGTAGCCGACCCGCCGGCAGACGAAAGGATGGAGCAGTTCACTTGCTACTGCATGGACTAAAGAAAACTGATTTAAAATTTGAAGAAATACACTTTAATTCCGAATTATTTGAACTCCTTGATATGGGAGGTGAAGGTATGGATGTTCTCTATAATCAATGTATAGAATATGCCCCACCGTTTGATCCGCCGACTCTTGTGATGCAACGTCACAACTCGAGAACACCGTATTAATTTGAAGCGTAACTTGGATTTTCGAATCGGACTAAAAAAGGTATCTTGCACTACTAGGCCCCTTGTGGGACCTGTGTATCAAATTTCAGAAAGATCCATGAAATATGTCCTGAGAATTCACGATAACAATGTTTCAAGGGGAAATTCAAGATGGCCGCCTTGTGGCCATATTGGATTTTCGATTCGGACCGAAAAAGGTATCTTGCACAACTAGACAAGGAGAACCTGTGTACCACATTTAACAAAGATCCATGAAGTTGTTCCTGAGAAATCACGATAACAAAATGTGAAAATCCAAGATGGCCACCTGGTGACCATATTGGATTTTCGATTCGGACAGAAAAAGGCATCTTGCATATCGAGACCCTAAGGGGAACCTGTGTACCAAATTTGAGAAAGATCCATGCAGTATTTCTTGAGAAATGAAGATAAAGTTTCCTGGAGAAATCCAAGATGGCTGCCTGGTGGCCATACTGGATTTTCAAATAGGACCGGGAAAGGTATCTTGCACAACTAGACACCAAGGGGAACCTGTGTACCAAATTTGAGAAAGATCCATGCAGTACTTCCTGAGAAATGACGATAAATTTTCATGGGGAAATCCAATATGGCTGCCTGGTGGCCATATTGGATTTTCGAATCAGACCAGAAAAGGTATCTTGCACAAGTAGACCCCAAGGGGAACCTGTGTACCAAATTTGAGAAAGATCCATGCAGTAGTTCCTCAGAAACCGCGATAACAAGGTTTCATGGGGAAATCCAAGCTGGCTGCCTGGTGGCCATATTGGATTTTCGAATCGGACCAGAAAAGATATCTTGCACAACTAAACCCCAAGGGGAACCTGTGTACCAAATTTCAGAAAGATCCATGCAGTAGTTCCTGAGAAATCGCGATAAAAAGGTTTCATGGGGAAATCCAAAATGGCTGCCTGGTGGCCATATTGGATTTTCGAATCGGACCAAAAAAGGTATCTTGCACAAGTAGACCCCAAGGGGAACCTGTGTACCAAATTTGAGAAAGATCCATGCAGTAGTTCCTGAGAAATCACGATAACAAAATGTGAAAATCCAAGATGGCCACCTGGTGACCATATTGGATTTTCGATTCGGACAGAAAAAGGCATCTTGCATATCGAGACCCTAAGGGGAACCTGTGTACCAAATTTGAGAAAGATCCATGCAGTATTTCTTGAGAAATGAAGATAAAGTTTCCTGGAGAAATCCAAGATGGCTGCCTGGTGGCCATACTGGATTTTCAAATAGGACCAGAAAAGGTATCTTGCACAAGTAGACCCCAAGGGGAACCTGTGTACCAAATTTGAGAAAGATCCATGCAGTAGTTCCTGAGAAATCGCAATAACAAGGTTTCATGGGGAAATCCAAGATGGTTGCCTGGTGGCCATATTGGATTTTCGAATCAGACCAGAAAAGGTATCTTGCACAAGTAGACCCCAAGGGGAACCTGTGTACCAAATTTGAGAAAGATCCATGCAGTAGTTCCTCAGAAACCGCGATAACAAGGTTTCATGGGGAAATCCAAGCTGGCTGCCTGGTGGCCATATTGGATTTTCGAATCGGACCAGAAAAGGTATCTTGCACAACTAGACCCCAAGGAGAACCTGTGTACCAAATTTGAGAAAGATCCATGCAGTAGTTCTTGAGAAACCGCGATAACAAGGTTTCATGGGGAAATCCAAGATGGCTGCCTGGTGGCCATATTGGACCTTCGAATCGGACCAGAAAAGATATCTTGCACAACTAGACCCCAAGGGGAACCTGTGTACCAAATTTCAGAAAGATTCATGCAGTAGTTCCTGAGAAATCGCGATAACAAGGTTTCATGGGGAAATCCAAAATGGCTGCCTGGTGGCCATATTGGTTTTCGAATCGGACCAAAAAAGGTATCTTGCACAACTAGACGCCAAGGGGAACCTGTGTACCAAATTTGAGAAAGATCCATAAAGTAGTTCCTGAGAAATCGCGATAACAAGAATTGTTTACGGACGGACTGACGGACGGACGACGGACCACGGACGAAAAGCGATTTGAACAGCCCACCATCTGGTGATGGTGGGCTAAAAATCCGTATCGCTGATCAGTATTCTTAATCCATAATAATCGCTGTAAAGTCGTCATCTAGAGAATTATGTATCTCAGTCACGCTTTGATTGTGACTGTTCATATGGGCACCATGAGGATCGTGAAGTGCATGGGTTCATACGGAACCTAGCCCCGGGTTAAGCGGAATTAGACACAAGTTACGAAACGTAACGCCATATATCTTGCACGCCACGGTCGTATTTTGATATCAGCATGCGATATGTATCGCCAAATTTGAGTGGAGTCTCTTGGTGGAATAGCCCTGTTTTATAAGTTTCTGCAACAATGTTTTGTGACGTTGATTAAAATCTCCACATTTAACACAGGATCTAGCAAATGCTACTAGGCGAGATACGGCATATGCAGGTCCCACTGGAATATTAATGTCCAGAAATGGATATTTTACGATGTCGAAATTGTAATCATCTCTTTTGTCATAAATTCGACGAGAGAGAATGCCCGATTCTTTTTACAGAGATATAGATCTAAATATGATGTGCCTGTAGGGCACAAGTAAGGAGTACTTACTTCATTTTTGAGTGTGACTATATTTATCAGCAACCGTATTGCAAACCGTATTATTTAAAACTTATGTTGATAGAGTGCGAAATAAAATTGAATATTTTGTTGCTCGCCACGCCCTGCACCACTGAATGACGTTTTTAGATGAGCGAAAGTGAGTGTATACTCATCTAAAAACGTCACAACGTCATGGCGATTTAAGGTTGATCGTGTTGCTCATGCCGATAATTCGCACGAGAAGAAACTCAGTAAATTCACTGAAGTTCTAGTTGATTTTAGTAGTTCAAGTGTAATCCTGGTTATGTTTACGAACTTAGAAGCATCGTCGTTGACCTTAAATCTCTGTCGTTCACCTTAATATCACCTTAATTATCACCTTAAATCACTAGAGCGGAGGACGCTCTTTTAGTTCAAAGCTCAACTTCAAATTTTGTCCAAATTGAATCGGGCAAGTCTCAGCAAGTCCCAAGTTTACCTCGAAGTGGAAACAAGGCTTCACGAATTATAATAAGATAATAGGTTATCACCCTCAATGAGAGTAAGATATTTGGTTATATTTCATTAAAAGTCTAACCTTTGTAATAGAAATATATATATAAACGAGAGATCCTGAAGGATCTTGGCGCCCACCATTGTCCGACAATTGTAAGCTAATGACTAGAGGATCTTTTTGACCATTGTTACTAAGAAAAAACGACTAATTTGTAATTTTGTTTACAGAATTTCGAATCTGAGCGAAAAAGATCGGAAAAGGGACACTGGAAAACACCAAGATATAATCTAAATTTCAGGAGTTTCAAGATTTCTAGAAACTGTACTTATGTCGGTTGTTATAATACAAGAGAAATGAGCAAAGTTAGTCTGGAAGTGAAAGTACATGTACGGAGGATCCTTCGCCTTTGTTTTGTAGTATTTTTTTTTATTTTTTTTTATTTTTTTTTGCACGTGTCATCATTGGGTACTGGAAGCGAGGACCAATCTCTTTGACACTTTGGCATGAGCTCTGAAACATACTTAAGATTTCATAATTAGGAACGAATGCTAATTCTGTTCTGTTTACTGGGCTAGTTTGAGATATCTCTTTTAAGATACCATGCTCGAAAATAGTAAGATGGTACAAGGGATCCGGTCCGCGCAGTAATGTTGAAACTTCAAAAGTGCCTGAATCCTGATTATCTCCCTTGGATCGAAACATGCAGTAGTCTACAGTTGTCGAGTTGTGACGTTGAGTCACAAGAGTGGCGTCCCTTCATGTAGCCGACCCGCCGGCAGACGAGAGGGTGGAGCAGTTCACTTGCTACTGCATGGACTAAAGAAAACTGATTTAAAATTTGAAGAAATACACTTTAATTCCGAATTATTTGAACTCCTTGATATGGGAGGTGAAGGTATGGATGTTCTCTATAATCAATGTATAGAATATGCCCCACCGTTTGATCCGCCGACTCTTGTGATGCAACGTCACAACTCGAGAACACCGTATTAATTTGAAGCGTAACTTGGATTTTCGAATCGGACTAAAAAAGGTATCTTGCACTACTAGGCCCCTTGTGGGACCTGTGTATCAAATTTCAGAAAGATCCATGAAATATGTCCTGAGAATTCACGATAACAATGTTTCAAGGGGAAATTCAAGATGGCCGCCTTGTGGCCATATTGGATTTTCGATTCGGACCGAAAAAGGTATCTTGCACAACTAGACAAGGAGAACCTGTGTACCACATTTAACAAAGATCCATGCAGTAGTTCCTGAGAAATCACGATAACAAAATGTGAAAATCCAAGATGGCCACCTGGTGACCATATTGGATTTTCGATTCGGACAGAAAAAGGCATCTTGCATATCGAGACCCTAAGGGGAACCTGTGTACCAAATTTGAGAAAGATCCATGCAGTAGTTCCTGAGAAATGACGATAAAGTTTCATGGAGAAATCCAAGATGGCTGCCTGGTGGCCATATTGGATTTTCGAATCGGACCAGAAAAGGTATCTTGCACAACTAGACACCAAGGGAACCTGTGTACCAAATTGCAGAAAGATCCAAGCCGTAGTTCCTGAGAAATCGCGATAACAAGGTTTCATGGGGAAATCCAAGATGGCTGCCTGGTGGCCATATTGGATTTTCGAATTGGACCAGAAAAGGTATCTTGCACAACTAAACCCCAAGGGGAACCTGTGTACCAAATTTGAGAAAGATCCATGCAGTAGTTCCTGAGAAATCGCGATAACAAAGTTTCATGGGGAAATCCAAGATGGCTGCCTGGTGGCCATATTGGATTTTCGAATCGGACCAGAAAAGGTATCTTGCACAACTAGACCCCAAGGGGAACCTGTGTACCAAATTTGAGAAAGATCCATGAGCAGTTCCTGAGAAATCGCGATAACAAGGTTTCATGGGGAAATCCAAGATGGCTGCCTGGTGGCCATATTGGATTTTCTAATCGGACCAGAAAAGGTATCTTGCACAACTAGACCCTAAGGGGAACCTGTGTACCAAATTTGAGAAAAATCCATACAGTACTTCCTGAGAAATGACGATAAAGTTTCATGGGGAAATCCAAGATGGCTGCCTGGTGGCCATATTGGATTTTCGAATCGGACCAGAAAAGGTATCCTGCACAACTAGACCCAAAGGGGAACCTCTGTACCAAATTTGAGAAAGATCCATGCAGTAGTTCCTGAGAAATCGCGATAACAAGGTTTCATGGGGAAATCCAAGATGGCTGCCTGGTGGCCATATTGGATTTTCGAATCGGACCAGAAAAGGTATCTTGCACAACTAGACCGCAAGGGGAACCTATGTACCAAATTTGAGAAAGATCCATGCAGTAGTTCCTGAGAAATCGCGATAACAAGAATTGTTTACTGACGGACGGACTGACGGACGGACGGGCCACGGACCAAGGGCGAAAAGCGGTTTGAACAGCCCACCATCTGGTGGTGGTGGGCTAAAAAGGTAAGTACTCCTTTAAAATGTATTTTATCTTAAAAAAAATTGTGTGCACAATTAAATAAATTAATATTTTGCTTCACTACCGTAACACTGTGTGAAACCTTAATTACCCCTTTAACATTTGCAAACAACTTGGAGTTGATATCCTATTTTATGCTTACCTTCCTGCGCAGACTTAAATTCCCTTTGATATGTTCGGTATGCTTTGACGTGTGACTTGATGAGGTTATGGGCAGCACGGTACCCGCCCGTAGACGGTTCAGAGATTCCCGGGGCGAAGACGCCAGATTCATGTCCCAGGATGCTGATCACCCAAGCCTCATTGAACGTTATCCATATTTTTACCTGAAGTACAGTGGGAAATTGTCATTATCGATAACACCGAACATAATATAAAGTCTAATGACCACCCAAAAGGACTATTAAGTCGTATGAATCATTAAAACATTCCTTAATTCTGATTTTTGATTAATTACAACGCATACAATGGAAGTGGGAAGAGGTGCCGACATACTGACAGAGTCACATGACTTCACAGTATAGTCTTCCGGTTAACCTATTCTAAAGCACATACCAAGAATCTAACGATTCGTGATATATGTTGTATCTCAGGTACGCTTTTATTGTATCTGTTCATGTTGCAACTTGGATGACATGACCACACGACCCCTATCACCGGCATAAGCGGTATTAGATACAAATCTAGAGAGCTATGATGGAAATGCTCTGACAAAGACAAGACTTCGATCGTAGCGGGCAAGATCCCTGGTGCTATACGTTTCTAACCTGTGCTTAATTTCGCTCATCCCTGGACAACAGTTTGAATATCATGTGTTTTACATCTCCATGGTGCTCAAATGAACAGATACAATCAAAGCGTGAATAAAGGTCAGTGATAAGGATATGTGTATTGAGCATGTCTTGCGGACATCATCAAAAACTACAGTGTATTGACCGCTTCTCTCTTGTAGGAAACCATCTTGTGTTTTTATTAGTTTTATTTCACACATATTTGGTATATTGGTGCTAACTGACATACGAAATAAGTCTTTCGATTATTGACAGCTGAATATTGAATTTCGGATCTGCTATTCGAACGTCTCTTGTCACGTTGCTAGTCAACTCAACTTAACGGTGTTATACGACCAGCATCCATGACAAAACACATCTTACATTTATGGATTCGGGAGTAAGATTTACAAGGACAAGCATCAAATCTGACAAGCAGTAGCCAGCCGTCGTCTATCAGCCTCCTCTGTGTCAGAAATCGAAAGTCCGTATTCAAGCACGTTCATAAAATTAGACCCCGGTTCGCAGTTCGCAGTTCGTTATTCGATGGGACCAGCAATTATTTCTTCAGATATGGAAATCTGTAAAAAAAATTCTTATGAGTACTTTGAACTCCAAACTCTGCACAGCAAGAAACTCTGCTTTTCGAGCAACATTTTTTGGGCACCGGGAAAATTCGCCATCTGTTGGTCCATGTTAAATCGCAATCGGGAACCCTCAAATTTCGATCGATAGGGGGCGCCACCAGCTCAAGTCGTCCAATCAGAAGCGAGTATTTTTTTCAAATCCGTCACATGGACATGTATAGACTTGTTTGTCTGGGGTTTTTCCCCATGGTGTTAATGTATACGGGGAATACCTAAATAGACGTTTTGTCACCTAGGTGGGTCCCTAGTGGACCGATTGGGTCGAGTGAGGTATCAAAGTGAAGCATTCGTGAAGGGGCATCTGATGGGCTGGGTGCGGGGTTGAAATATCGGCATTCTGCGCATGCGCGGTGGCCAAAGGGTATGAAAATAGACGTTTTGGAGCTAGGGGAGCCACTAATGGGCCGATGGAGTCATATGAGGTATCAATGTGAAGCATTCGTGAAGGGGCATCGGACTGGACTAGCGGCTCGGGCTTTGTCACCATTCTGCGCATGCGCGGTGGCCAAAGGGTATGGAAATAGACGTTTTGGGATCTAGGGGAGCCACTAATGGGCCGATGGAATTGTATGAGGTATCCATGTGAAGCTTTCGTAAAGGGGCATATGACTGGACTAGTGGCTCGAGCGTTGTCACCATTCTGCGCATGCGCGGTGGCCAAAGGGTATGAAAATAGGCGTTTTGGAGCTAGGGAGCCCCTAATGGTCCAATGGGGTCGAGTGAGGTATCAAAGTGAAGCATTCGTGAAGGGGCATCTGATGGGCTGGGTGTGGGGTTGAAATATCGGCATTCTGCGCATGCGCGGTGGCCAAAGGGTATGAAAATAGACGTTTTGGAGCTAGGGGAGCCCCTAATGGGCCGATGGAGTTGTATGAGGTATCCATGTGAACCACTACTGGACTATGACAGCCATCCTTGATGCTCGGGCTATGGACCACGAGCACTCACGCCGGAACCAGCGACGGCTGGTTGGCCTCACAATAGTCTGTGCCCTATTGATCCTGGCGCTGTGGCATTGACAGTGGGACCTGACTATAAATACGAGGGTCAGACACAGTGTGTGTCATTCACCGTTCGACATTGGATCAAGCATGTCACCAGTTCTACGAGCCATCCTTCCCCTTACACCCCGAGTGGGGTTACACGTCTATGAAGATAAAGTCACCCTCGTGGAAGACCGTGGAGATGTTTGCTGGTCGCCCGCTGAGACCGTATCGAATACGGTTACGCTACACCGTGACGGCTGGACCAACTTTAAACGGGTGTTGAGCGGCGAGCTCGACGGACACCTCATCCACATAGACAATGCCATCTACGTATACCGTGGACCCTTCTTCCCACGCCTGGGCCGCTACCCAGACCCTACGCGAAGCTTCACCCTAGACCCCGATCTGTGGACAGCCTTCGAGAAAGTGGTGCCTATCGTCGACCAGCTGTTTACACCGGACGAGCGGTCATCAGACGAGTTGGAGTGGGCTCGTGCCCTGAGAGAATCGGAGGCAGAACCCAATGAACACATGTCTAGCCATGAACCAGACGACGATGCCATTGATTACCCGGCTAGACTCAGTCAGCCCAGTGACACGACCACCTGATCCTTTGATCTCACGGGGTTCTCCCTATAAATACGAGAGACAGTCAAATCTGGTACCATTCACGTACTGACCATGACGGAGCATATAATACTGGCGTATCTCAGCTTAACCCCCGAGATTTTCCTGCACGTGTATGCGGATAAGGTCGATATCATGGAGGAGGTGGGAGACATCTGTGATGCAGACCCTCCACAACCGTGCCCGGCCCACATTCGTCTGAGGGCTGGACCAAATTCAAACGGGTGTTGTCTGGTGAACTGGACGGCGACCTCATCCACTTGTGTCACGATGTGTACATCCGACGCGGCCCTTTCTTTGCTCAATTGGCTAGGCTAGATGGAGGTACAGTGCATTTTACCCTTCACCTTGATCTATGGGCTGCATTGGAAGATGCCGTGGTAGATGTGGATCAAGTGCTTATCAAGCGGTCATCAGACGAGTTGGACTGGTCATTTACCATGGACACTGTGGAAGCCCACGAAGAAAATCAGAAAGAAACTCCGGCCCAAGATATACCCGTTATAAATAAACGATAGAGCCAGGGTCCATCATCATTTGTCACCATGAAGCGCTGGGAGAAGGTGTTGGATAACTTATACTACAGTACCGACAGTCCGGCGGCCTATAGTGCATTGTCGGCTCTCTATCGAGCGGCCAAACCCCAGGGGATACAACGTGCCCAAGTCCGAGATTGGTTAAGAAAACAAGACACCTATACCTTACATCGATCTGTCCGTCGCCATTTTCTACGGAACCGGGTCATCGTGGGAGGAATAGATGCCCAGTGGCAAGCGGATTTGGTCGATATGAGCGCCTTTGCCAAACACAACGATGCGAATCGGTATATCTTGACGTGCATCGATATCCTATCCAAGTATGCGTGGGTGGTACCCATCCGGACGAAAACGGGGGCAAATCTCATAGCGGCGTTCAAAGACATCTTCAAGACCGGGCGCAAACCTTTGTATTTGCAAACCGACGAAGGCACGGAATTCCTCAACAGACCGTTCCAACAGTTTCTGAAAGCCCAGAAGGTGTTTTTCTTCCATACGTACAACGAGACCAAGGCTTCCGTGGTGGAAAGGTTCAACAGGACATTCAAAGGCCGCATGTATAAATATTTCACCTATAAGAATACAAGGCGGTACATCGATGTTCTCCCGAAACTGGTGAGGGGTTACAATCGAGCCTATCATCGGAGTATAGAGAGAGCCCCCATTACCGTGACCCAGCGCAATGAAGCCCAAGTCCGGCGTGTCTTGTACCCCAGGCCATCGCAGCGAACGCCGAAGGCGGTGTACAAGGTCGGGGACCCTGTACGGATCAGTAAAGTCAAGGGCAAGTTCGAGAAAAGTTACTTGCCCAACTGGAGCGATGAACACTTCCTGATTAAACGGCGCCTATCCCGACAGCAGCGAGTCTATGAACTGGAAGATCTTCAAGGGGAACCGTTGCTAGGGACGTTTTACGAGATGGAATTACAGCCTGTCGTAAAAACACAGCAAGACTACTACACGGTGGAGCAGATTTGAAAACGGAACGTCGACGTGGCAAACTGTTTCATTTCGTCAAATGGCAAGGCTGGCCCAGTTCCTTCAATTCCTGGGTCACTGCCAACCAGGTGAAACGACTATAAAGCCAGACACCACTGCCGTCATCCTTCATTCCACGTGCGACCACAGTGCTATGGACGAACAGCAGCTGCCTCTGAACACAGCGTCTCCCAAAACGCGCAAAGCGCAAGTGGGCTTTGTGGTGATATTGCTAACCCTGCTGAGTGTGTTGTACGGAGGTGTGTTTTACGACGTAGCCTATGTCAGCACGTTACTTAACCAACTGAGAACACCAGCCACCAGTGAAACCGGTCTACAGATAGCACCAGTCAACCCCGTATCGAGCCCAGTCACCACCACACCCCGTGTACAAGCCACGTCGAGCTCCACACCAAGCTCCACACCTACAACAAGTACACCCACTACGTCTGAAGACTCACCGGATTTCATCCCTCACAGTGAACAGACAACGACGACCGACGTTGTACCCACCCCCATCATCCCTCGCAGTGAACAGACAACGACGACCGACGGTGTACCCACCACTCCAGTTCACTCGTACGAAATTTACAAGAGCGGGTTACCACGACAACGGATACACCTCGAACCATGGACCCTCGGTGGCAGCATCCCTTCACGTGTCTCATCGCAGGACCGACGGGTTCCGGCAAAACGCACTTCGTCCGGAAGCTCCTTCAACACGCCGAAAGCATGATCACCCCACCTATTGCCCGAGTCGTGTGGTGTTACGGAGAATGGCAGGAAGCGTATGCAGCAATGCCCCACATCACGTTCGTGGAAGGCCTACCCAACCTGACCGATTTGGAACCAGACACCTTGGTGGTTCTGGATGATCTCATGGCGGAGACGGATGCGCGGGTCACCCAACTCTTTACCAAAGGCAGCCACCATCGACGGCTCAGCATCATCTACATTGTGCAGAATCTGTTCAGTAAAAACAAAGAACATCGGAACATCAGCTTAAATGCCCACTACCTGGTGGTCTTCAAAAACCCGAGAGATACTACTCAACTGCTGCACCTGGCGAGACAGATATATCCCGGCCGCACACCGTTTGCGTTGGAAGCCTTTAAAGATGCCACAATCCCTCAGCACGGGTATATGCTCTTCGACCTCAAGCAAGCCACCCCCGACCACCTTCGACTACGGACCGGCATCTTTCCCTGAGAGACCCACCACGTGAACATACAAAAATAATGTAAACACATCCACAGTGGCGCCCCCAGCTGGAGTGTGTGTTTGATGATGGGGATAATAAAAAGAATGAATACCACAGGATGGTTGACTTTGTCTCTGAGGTAGATAAAAAGAGCAGAGTTGTGGGTTCTAGCATTAGTTGTACATGATGTCTGCGCGAGTACGGAAGCACGCTCCCACGCTCCGTGTATTTGAAGACGGCCCCAGCCGAGTTAGTCCGAACCATTGTACGCGGTGCGCACCCTGACCTTGTACGCTGTCTGTGCGAGATCGGGTACAACCTGTTAAAAGGCAACGTACCACTGACTCCGGCTCAGAAGACCAAGTTGGCCAAGCATAAGACAGGTCTCCGAACCTTAGTCCAGAAGCGGGTCCCACAAACACAAAAGAAAAAGGTGCTACAGAAAGGCGGCTTTCTCGGGGCCATCTTAGCACCGTTGGCCGCTTCCGTGTTGGGTCCAGTATTGGGTGGACTCTTCGGCCGACAATGAACCACAAGACAAAAAATGGTCCTCGTCGAACCACGGTTCCTTCAAAACCTCAATCGCCCTACCCTGTCCCATATACGGTGAAGACCATAAACACCCTCGATGAAGAGATGCAACAGATCTTACAAAGACCGGGGTTAAGCGACAGTGAGAAAGTACAACGGTACAATGAGACGCTTCAACGGTACATGACGTTCATGGACCAATACAAAACCCTCTCTACCCCAGCACCACCACCACC
>JAVTVY010009215.1:0-48156 GCA_036873755.1 Hanleya hanleyi | reverse complement strand
ATCCAGAAGGCAGGTATGGAACACGGCCATGGCGGGCTGTGGAATGCAATGGACTACGATACGAGGGACATCGTCAGCATTGACATGAAAGCCTGTTACCCCGCCAGCTTCCGAGGGAAAGGTGAGGCTAAGCCATATTTCGAGCGGTTTGGGCACCCCACCCACCGCATGACCCGTGTTTCGATTAACGGCCCCCTTCCTCAGGATATCGGCACCGGCTTTGCCGAGGTCCACGAATGGGAGTTCGAAGAAAAAGTCCACCCCGTCATCCCTGCCTGTTTCGGAAGGCATTTCGCAGAGCAGGGCTGGGCCCTAACGCCCCTGCTTGCCTTTCTTACAGAGTCTGGTCTCCTGAAAAACCTCAAGGTCTGTGAAGCTCTCATCGCATTCAAGAAACAAACTGAGGTCTGGCTTCCAAAGGACCGCGACCAGGGCTGCAGCATTATCGGAAAGTTCACACAGGGCAGCAAAGCCGAAGGTAAAAGACTGACACGAAGGCTTGTGACCGACCAGGGTGAGCTGGACTTCCTCGTGAGAGACACCCGCCGAAGCGGCACCCTGGTTGGCGCGCCCAAAAGTTGCCCATTAGGCCACATTCTAACATATTACGACGGCTCGCAGCCCCAGTACACCCACTTGAGGGCCAGCATGCTTGCCTATGCCCATATAAACCTCGTCGCCATGCTGCAGCGTTTCGAACCCGAGGAGGCTGTCCGGGTGGCCACCGACAGCCTCTATATCCAGAAGACCGCGCTGCACAAGCTCGGGGGTGTCGAGGCTTACGTAGCCCCTATATGGTGCGACTGTAGAGAGGACTTGTGCATGTACTGCGAGTTCAATGAGCCATACCTTCCACCAGTATCCCCAGCCCAGTGGCGCGACAAGGGTGAGCAGCTGTACATGCCACGGGAACACGCTGCATACCTCCCCAAGATAGAGTATATAAAGCAACAGAAAAACCTCCCACCCAGCACCGCGCCACACTACGATGACCCCTTGACTCGACACCGGCTGAGCTACCTCAACGGCGGAGGGGGTAGCGGAAAAACCACGAGAGCAATCGAGCTCTTCCGGGCGAGAGACCCACTGGTGTTCACCCCGACCCACCGCCTCGCGAAGGAGATGAGAGGCAGACGTCAGCCCAGACCTATCACAGCTTCTTCCGGTGGAGCGGCCAGAATGACTGGACGCCCGACCGCATGGGCCAAAAGTTCATCCCGCGTGTCATCATCTGGGACGAGGTCTGCACTGTGCCCAGGCCTATCCTCGAGATGTTCTTGGACTGGCTAGAGCAGCGTGGGGTCCAGGTCGTCTGCTGCGGTGATCAGGGCCAGCCTCCACCAATCGCTGGAGAGATGCCCCATAACTGGCTGCGACAAAAGGCAGACTACTACGAAGAGATCGAAGCAGACCATAGGGCGAAACACGATGTCCTCAAAGCCCTAAAAAATCGCATCCGCCTCAAGACTGACAAGGTCCAGTGCCAGGAGATGCGAAAGGCACTCCCGTGTTGCCTAGGGTGGGACCGTTTTGTGGAGCGGTGGAGGCCTGAGGACCTTATCCTAACCAGCCGCCAGACGGTCCGAGACCGGGCTCAGGAGCTGTTGCTCCAGAGACACAAGGAAAAATTCCCAGAAGCCCCTGTACCGCTGCTATACCACCCCAAAGACAGCAGGAAACAGAATATAATGGTCACCATACCAGGCACAGATCGAAAAGAAGAGCTCGTCCTCAATGACGTCGAATATGTCACAAAGGAGGCTGTGGAGGGGGCGATAAAATCTGATGACTGGCGCCTCGGCTATGCGCTGACAGTACATTCTTCGCAAGGTCTCACCATCCACAATCCGCAGAAGGTCTGGATCATCGACGACTATCGCCAGTGGTCCAACCTAGTATACCTGGCCGTGTCCCGTGTGGAGTATATGCACCAGCTAGAACGGGTAACCTGTACACCAGTAAAGGTACTGAGGTCAGGCAACCCACAGAGCACGACATTAGGAAGGCCATCCAGAAGAAGCTTGTGTCCTACAAGCGCCAGGACCATGCTAAAAGCCATGGTTTCAATCTCAAGGTGGACTACGTCCTGCGGCTCAAAGAGAGACAAGAGAATCGCTGCGCTGCGTGCAGTATCGAACTGCTGTGGGCCTACGAACCCAAGGACACGCAGCAGTTCAGTGTAGACAGGCTGAATAACAGCAAGGGGCACTGCAAGGGAAATGTGCGCCTCTGTTGCCTAGAGTGCAACCGAAAACGAGGGGGTGCGGTACTCAGCGACTTAGAACGCCATCCGGCGGCAGCTGAGTATCAGGAGGCACCGCAAGGAGCTCTTCCCGGACAAACCCACGAGCAGGACCATCTCGCAGATAATACAGGACAGGCTCATCAGGCTTGGTGACCGAGCGTCCAAGCCGGTACACCTGGAGGGACCACACTGGATCAGTCGCGCGACGTCTTCCACCCTCCAGCTCGCCATCCTGGTATAGGTACCGAACGCCAACACCAGAGGGAAGCTTTTCCTCTTTGAGACCGATGGGGCGACCAGCAACAACAGAAGGAGGCTTTTGTGTCACAGCCACAAGCTTGATGGCATCCTTAGGCTTCTTACCGGTGAGGCGGGTCACTTCTCCGTTCAGGGCCCTAACGACGGCAGGCAGTCGAGCCACCCACTCCGTTGAACGCGCCCCCGACGGAAGTCGCATCTCCTGGGCGTATTGGTGCCCAAACAACCGCTCAGCCAGGGTCCGGTTAAAGCGCTCCACGATCCCCTGGTCCCGATGAATGTCCACGCGACCGCGTCTGACAGAAACGTCATGCTTGGCCAGTAGCTGGCTCACCGCGCCCATAAACTCGCGCCCAGGGTCAACCTGAAGAAGCTTCGGCCAGCTAAGAGGGCTCCGCTTGTAGATGCGGGAGAGAGCGTCAGCGACCTCTTTGGCTTCTTTTGTGGCCAGAGGCTCGGCCTCCTTGTAGCGCGATGCCACATCTACAAGCGTGAGCGCATACTTGTAGGCTTTGCGACCACGGGGGAAGCGGTCGTGTGGTAGAAAGAGCAGGTCGGCTTGATGAACCTCGTTCGGCATCTTCACACCAAAACGCGGGCGTGGAACATGGCGAGGGCGCGGAAGATAAATCTGCCAAATGGCCTGCTTCTTGAGCCATATTCGGGCCATATCTTCGGAGACTCTGGCTGCTGCGGCGAGGTTCTTGATAGCCGCTAGCCCCTTCCAGTAACCGCTCGGGTTGTAGTAGTGCCCCGCGAGGCGTCGGGATAGCTTTTTCGTTTCACGACCCATTGTAGCTGCTGTCGTGCCGACATTCCAAGAGGTGAAAGTCTCTAATATTGGGCTACTTTATAGGCTACGAGCCCCGTCACGCCCATTCCTAGAATGACAAAGGCGATCTCCCGGTCTTTTTGGTTACCTGAAGGTTCGTACACGTCTGAAAGACGTGGCTCTGGGCCGAGAGGGTCAAGTATTTTGCCCGTGACTTGTGAGTACTCGCGGATTGCGGCATCGACGTCATGGAATGTGCGAACGGCGTGTCCCTGGCGTCGGAGCTCTTCGTTTATCCAGTCAAGCCTTTCGGTTCGCTTTTTTGTCCATGCATCCCGTGTAGCCTGGAGCTGTTCTATAGCCTTGTCATGACGTTTCCGCTCTTCGTCAAGACCCGAACTTCGAAACTTTGAAAACAGGTAATTCGACCCACTGAAGGCAAGAGCATTGACCAGAGCTCCACCCACTAGCAAGGCAATCGAGGCCATGTTTTATACGCTGTTCCCGCTGGTGCGGCTACTGTTATTACCTGGCTGACATCTTCATTATTGCATACGGAAAGGATCCTTTAAATGCTCGGCCCCTGTAGCTTCGGTCGGGACGACTGGCGTTAGGCGCGCTGCCGCTCGACGATCGATTGGTTCTCTCACAAGCGGCGATCCTGAAAGTGCACGCGAGCGCAACCTGTATCCCACGAGCAGAGCCCCTGCAATTCCTAGACTGCATAGTATATAAGGAGCCCACTGTGGTCCAGCACTCCGTGCGTTTTCGACGGTCGGTTCGGTGTTGGTGGTGGTCGTCTCGGCAGCCTGTGCCATCCCTGTGGGAGCAAGACGTTCCTTGATCTCCTTGAGCTCCCTCTTCAGTCGTTCTTGGTTGGCCTTTCGCGCGGCAGCGCCCTTTCGTCCCGCTTCCACCTTTTTAGGGTTCTTTTCATCAGGCGCTGTCCCTTCCTGACTGAGGGTCTGTCGAGTCACTCTCACCGGTGGCTGATTCGCTTGTGGTTCCAGTACCTCCGTCATCATCGAACGTAGACGCATATGTCCGGGGGCATGTGTGTCCAAATTGGCAGTGTTTAACAGTGGTAAGGAATGTGGTCAGGGGTGCTAAGAGCATTCCAAAGCGGTGGTATAGCTGACAGGTAGCATTGCTTAGCGCATGCTCAACGAAGGGATCATCTTCTAGGTCAGCAACGAGCTTTGACTGATTTTCAGATGGCTGCCATGGCATAGAGCTGAAGTGCAGCTGTCCCCAAGGTCTTGGTCATCTTAGCTCCCAAGCGCGCTTCATAGCGAGCATACAGCTTGTCAACTTCTCCATCGTCCAGGCTTTCGACCTGGTTCGGTGTAATGACCCTCCCTATGTACTCCTTGGCCTGTCCTCCGGCGGCCAACGCTGCTAGTCTTTCGCGTTTACTAGCAATAGTCATCCCGTCGGCTCCTACGGAGCTAGATCGAGACCCTGCGGCTCCGGCTGCCGCGCCGTCGTGGCAACTAGATGTAGCCGCCTTGGCTGCACGACCGCCGGCCTCTTCTTCCAACAGCTCGTCAATAATCTCATCGCAATCCATGTTTGCTACGTGCGTGGCCCGTATCACTTGCGCGTACCGCTGGCAAAGGTTCATACTATGACTGACGTATCTCTTCAGTCTAATATATTCGTAGATGATATACACGAAGGCTCCGAGAGTAAGAATCTGGCAAAGCAGTAGCACTTCCCACATTTACGGACTAAACAACAACCATATATGCAGTCGGCTGGTCAGTTTTTAACAGGAGTTTTGCATGTTTTGTCTCTGCCAGCAGCGCCCTAGTTTTGAGTCGCTCATCTCTTGTTGGAATAACATCGTTCTCGCGGAGGCACTCTTCAAAAGAATCGCGATCCTTACAGTGAAAAAGGGCGCACCATCGCGTCTGCTCTCGTAGATCCTTCAAGACCGAGTTGTACTTCTGGGTCAGCACCCAAACGCTCTGCTCTGTGTGGCGGCCACTGAAGGCTAGCTCAGACAGCCTGTCTTTCTTTTTGGTTAGAGCCTTGCTTGCGGCACAGTCATCAATGATGTACAAAGTGTGTTCTCCGGCAAATAGGCGATAGAATGTTCGCAGATAGTCGTGGAGACGCTCGCCGGGGTCGACTATGTAGATCTCTGGGTCAGCCCAGACCCAATGTCGGGCTAGGTAGGTGCTGTTGTAGCGAATCGTGGGACAAAGGATGACGATGTGCTCAAAGACACCACGGAAGTGGCCTTCGAGCAGGTCAAGGGCGAAAACCGTCTTACCACACCCTATCTGGCCACATATAATAGCGGAGTGGGGGTCTTTGGGAAGCAGCGGGGCTGCGCCATTACTTGACCACTTCTTTGAGTCGGCCATCCTCGATATTCACTTGTGCATCCATGACGATGTACAGATAAACGTTCAATACGCCGGCCGGCTCTGCTTCCTTTGTGATCTGGATGGTGATGCCCTCGCTGGCATTCATCACTCTTCGGCCGCTCCCATGTAGTCCGTCATCGTCCATGACTCGCAGATCCAGCCATAGCCCATATTTTGTGGTCAGGAACTCCCCCAGGGAGACGTCTGCCAGATCCAGGTCTTTTGCGGCCATTGCAACCTCGAATTGACGTTTACTACCGGCTGCGAACTCTTTCTTGGTCTCATCCCACAGCTGGTGCGCTCTCAGTCCTTGACTGTACAGCTGATTCGGCACCCCCTCGATGCACACCTCTACCTTCGTGATGAGCGGATTATAGAAGTCCTCAGTGTCGCGCTTCCAGGGGACAGGTTCTTCGAGAATGCCCTTCATGCTGCGAGCGGGCACGTTCACGTTGATGTTCCAGAGAGTGTCAGACTTGTTAAGTGTCAGTTTGCGGTTGCAGAGCACCCTGTCGTAGAGGATGGCTAGGCGTCCTGCATACTGGGTTCGGATCAATCTAGCGAGATCATTCTGCGTGACCATTTCGAACTCTATGCAGATGTTTTCAATATTGTAACTGGCGGCTTCATCATCCTCTGCGACGATCACGCGACTGTAGTCGTTGAATGTCAGTTCGTACTCCAGACGATCACCAAGCGCACTTTGGTAGAAAGGCATGTGGCTGTCCAGCAACTTGAAGTCAAGCGGGACAAAGAATCGGTTGCCGTATGCCCGTTCTATGGCTTTATCTGTTTTCTTGTTTTCAGCATCCCCGGCACCAACCCGAAGCTTTGTCGTGTTCTGGGTTCTGCCAGTATCTATACCCTGGTAGGCTGCATTATCGCGCTCTTTGGCTGTTTTCCACAGGTCGCGATAGCAGTAGTATACGTCGGAGTCGTCAATGCTCATAACCTCATTGCCGCTGATTTTGATTGTTGTCTTCTTTATGATTGCGCGGCCCAAATTCTGAACCACGGTTCTATTCACGTCGGATGATTTCAGTTCGATGTTGAAGGCGAGGCGGGCGGTCCCCGGAACGATAACATCGTTCGTTCCGAGATTGGGAAAGCGCACCAGTAGCTGTTGGTTCTGATCGATAGTGCTGGGGTTGTTTGTGATCACAACTGCCTGGCGAACCCCCTTGATCCCAAGTGGCTCGCGAAGTCTGCGGTAGGGATTAAGCTTGCGACCGTATTGTGAAGAAGCCATCTTGTTGAAGTGATAAGCTGTGTCTATTCAATATGGCGGACTATTCAATATGGCGGACTATGATTTTGATACCGGCCATCTCGACGAGACAGAAACGAGGGACGAGGAAACGGACGATGTCGATTTGTCAACAGACAGAGTGGGCCCTTCGGTCGCGCAAGCGCAGGAACGTGAGCGCCCTGTCTCTCTCCAGCGAGAGATGGTCCAGACAGCTGTCGATGACTACTACAACTACTACCAGGCAGAGAAGGGGGTTACTCCCAACCTAGGTAGGGATTACTCGAGGTTTGAAGTCACGACTGACGGGAAGCTGCGCCTTGTGTCTTACCCCAACTTGGACTTAATTAACCGGAGTACAGGCCGACCTCTCTCCCTGTCCACGGTAGCTGGGAAGCGTGGCGGTATCAACGCGATTCGGGATGAACTAGGGTTTACAGACTGGCGCCGTAAGGCATCGGAAAAGCTGCCCTCTCAGGCTGTGGTAGCTCTACAGACAGCGAGCGAAGAACTTGGTGGGGCTGCAGCGGCGGTCGAAAGCGTTGAACTCCAGGACCTCGACGGAAGAGCCAAGGTAGCCACAGACGCTGTTGAGAAAATGGAAACGGCCTTCACGGACGCGCAAATCGATGAAGTCCTGGGCACCATGAGCGACCCCCCTTTGACAAAGCCCTCCAGACCATTCGGGGTGAGCTCACCAACAACCTGGCCAAGCTGTCAGCATTGGATGACCGCATTGCTCTCGAGGAAGGAAAACTGAATGAGACTGACGCAGATGACGCAGACTCTCGAAGGCGCGTCGCGGAGCGTGTTCGAGAACTAAAGGATGAGCGGGCCGCCCGCCTTGAGGCTGCAACTGCCAGTCGGGAGGCTCTTCGCTCACAGATTAACAGAATCCGTGAGACGGTAAACCGCGTCCTGAACGAAGACACTACCCTGGCTGAGCGACTTCGCACATTGTTCAGAGAGCAGGGGGTAACCATTGTTAGCATCCTCACTGCGCTGGGCTTAGCCGTGTCCACGCTAGTGCTTGCTTTGACGGGCGGGTGCACCCCGGCCCCAACACCGACTCCTTCCAAGCCAGGCGTTCCGACGAGCGGGACTGTAAAAGAGTGGGTCAAGAAACACCTACACGCCCTCGGCCGAATCCTCGCAAACCTTGCCGGAAAAGCCGCGGCGGCGCTGCCCGGCATAATTGGGAGCATTGTTTCCTGGCTTCTTAGCCTTATGGCGAAAACTGCTGGATGGCTTGCAGAGAATATGTTGTCCTTGGTTGTTGCGGCTGCGGGGGGGCTGCTTTATGTGATGACTCGCGCCTGGCTAACGAAATAGCCAAATGGTCACCAGCCCAGCTACGATGACACCGACGATGATTGCGGTCTTTTCGTCGTCGTGTTGACTAGCTGGGACCGTGGAGGCAGCGACATCTCGCGAGGAGTGAACCGGCGCGGTGGGAACGGCATGATCCAGCGTCGCGGTCTTGCCGCTCGCCGTGGAAACAGCATGATCCAGCGTCGCGGTCTTGGCATGATCCAGCGTCGCGGTCTTGGCATGATCCAGCGTCGCGGTCCTGCCGCTCGCCGTGGAAACCACTCCTTTTTCTCCCGTATCTCCTTCTGTGTTTGGAGGAGCGACTGTTGCGTTAACGTCCGCGTTCTCGCCCAGTTTTGATTTTCTGTTGCAACTACGATCTCATTGTTGTAACCGGCGATATGGCCTATGCGGAGCAACATGTCACTGGGCGCCATGTACAGACCGATTCCGAACACATAGTTAACTTTGGAGCCTGCATAATGCAGGACGTCTTGGTAGCGTTTTATCGCTGATGAGAGGTCAACTGGAGAGGAGACCGCATCCTCGATGTTGGCGAGAAACTGCTTCTGCGCGTCAAATGCTGTGCCCTCTCCTAAGATCCGTGTGCGCGTCTGAGCCTGGGCGCCGCGGATGGCCCATACATACGTTCGAATGGAATCATTAACACGCTCGACGCCTGCATGTGTGAAGCCCTCCGATCTGTCCAGCATGAACGTTGTCCACGCCTTGTCAGCCTCCGATCCCTGCGCAATGTAGTCAATGTGAAAGTGGTTTTTCCGGTAAGTAAACGAATGCCAGGTTGGGTCGTACGGTTTTGGAAGTCGCATGTAGCCTGCGTGTGTGGCATAGAAGTAAATCGTTCCTATGCCGCTGTTTTCGCTCTGCTGCTGTCTCCAATCGGCATGCGGCGACACCCCAAACTCTGCACAGATGCGCTCATATGCTCTGCGGTCAAATGGATTGTTAAATGCCGCCCAGGCGTCATCTTGAGGGAGCGGGACCTGGATCTCTTTTAGGATCCGCCTGATCTGAAAGTAGACATGAAAGGTGTAGAGGGCCCGGGTGTGGCTAGCAGTTCCTGCGCCAGCGGCTAGGTGGTCGCTCACAGACACGCCGCAGCCGGTCGTGGCGCACCACACGGCGAAATTCAGCTGATTCTGCCAAAACTGCAAGGGATTAGAGCGCCATGCCTGAACAAGCTTGTGGCTTTTCACTTTAGGCAGGCAATATTTCACAAATACATCAGGAAACTGGGCCGCAAAGCCACCACTTGCTGTGTTCACCAGGATGTCTTGGTGAGTGAATGTCGTCCCAGTAACACTCGTTCCAGCGGTGTACAACCCGCCCGCTTGGTAGGTGGCCTTTGCATTGAAGCTAAAGGCGTGTCTATTATCCGTGCGCAATCCTTGCTGGTTTAGCACTTCGTGTGGCCGGCTACTATGTTTGTAACACTGAGCAACATTCAAAATGGCGCAGCAGTCGACCTTACGCATGCGCTCAAGAACCAAAACGGACAATACAAAGTAGCACTGCTCGAGCTCACTTTCTACCCACTATGGGAGAACGTCCCAGCCGGAACTAGCTTCTCTGTTGGCGGAAAGCTTGTGGCTGTCCCTAGCGGTTATTACAATGTCTGTTCCCTTAATAAAGAGGTCTTCAAGCCACACAGGGCGGGCCTGGAGATAAACCATGCCACCGGTCGACTGACGTTGACGACCGACAGTAGCATACAACTGTTTGGCCTTGCGCGGCTCCTGGGATTCTCAAATCCTGACAGTATCCTGAATGGGAAAGTGCAGGGCGACAGCTTCCCCACACTAGCACCCCATAAAGAAGTGTTCGCCCACCTGGGTGAGGTAAGCACATCGCACAATCTAGTCAGTCGAGGCAGTCGAGACGGCTCGCACCAGCACTGCATACCCTTATGTGGCCTACCCTTCCACTCTTCTCAGAGCTATAGCTGTGACCAGTGAGGGAATAAACTGCGGAAAAACCATTTCTTTCCCTAACCCACAGTATAAGCCACTAATATCTGGCCCTATCTCACAGCTAACGTTCTCCCTGTTAGATAGGTCAGATACACTTGTAAAGACTGCTTATATAAGTGTAACTCTGGGTATTCATGACAACGATGGTTGAATCCGCTGGGCCCAGATGCAGCGATTTGGCCTTAAGCGATCTCGCTGATACCGAAGGGTTTGGCGACGCGGGTCACAATGACCGCCTATACGGCTTTCAGTTCAGAAACGGCTTATACCATCGAAAGAAGCTTACGCCAGGAAAAAACACGGATGTAAGTTTCAAAGACCTTGAAGATATTAACACGGGAAACACGCGGACGCACGTGAGATATAGCCTCGTTAAAACGGGAAAAGGACAATGGACTCTCGCCGAAAGTGACAATGTGGGCTGTCTCATTGACCTTAATGTGGTCGAATCGGGAGTACAGGTCGATAAAGCCGGGTTTGTGAGAAAGGTTTTAAATCGAGGTACGGCATTCCTGTCCTACAGTCCGGTTGAAAACAACGTCAAAATTCACCTCAAGGACTGGAAATTCTATTTAAGAAGCACTGATCCTCGAGGGGCTCTGGTAATAAATACGTCGTTACCCGCCCTGACCGCTCTTCCTTCAGACTCAACTATCGTTGCTGCAATACTGTTACCGCCCGCTCCCGCTCCCGATAGATTCGTGGACATACTACCATATCTCCAGATCAAGTGGCCCGATAAGCACACTGATCAGGAGTTGCGGATTTTCTTTGCTCTCAGCACAGTTAATAAGCCTGTCGTACGTCTGTCGTTAGAGGACGTAACTACTCGAGTAGGGAACGATGTGACCGTGGGCAACATTTTCCTAGCTGAAGGCGTCGGCTTAAAATCTCTCAAGGTGTTCAACCGCCCCTTGGATAACCTCGAGTTAGATATTCTTGACAACAGCATATAGATTTATCATGGGACTATATCCAGCATTGGACGAGGCCGAATCCGCGCATGACTACAGGCTAAAGCACATCTGTGATATACAGCATGAACGCTCCCAAGATCGTGATTCCCGGTCGAGCTTGTACCAAAAATACCGCAAAGCGGTGAATACTCTAGATGGGGTTGACAGTGCGCTTGCCACAGTGGCTTTGGGCCTCGGCGCAACTGGCGTTGGCCTTTTATCGACTATAATTGCCGCACCAGTTGTTGTGGTGCTTGAGGTCTCAGCTATTTCAACCGGTTTGGCAGGAATAGCGTGCAAGTTCATATCTCGACGCCTGACCATCAAAGCTAAAAAACACGATGAAATTCGCGTCCTAGCGTCATCAAAGTTGGATTCCATCGCAGATGCTATCTCGCAAGCACTTGTGGATAACAAGATCTCTGATAGCGAGTTCCGTCACATCCTAGCGGAGAAAACTAAATATGATGCAATGAAGAACGCGATCAGGGCTAAATCGTTGAAAGCATCCCATATCAGCCAGGAAGAAAAAAACGCACTTCTGAAGCAAGGCAGAGAGGAAGCAAGGAAACAGTTTGCCAGGGCAATCGACATAGAATCACGATAAACTGCTTTCTACAGGCGGATTATTAAGGACGCCATGCGCAGCCCCTGCCACCCGAAACCTTTTTCGACGCATTAGCATATCATGTTAAAGCCATGGCTGACACTGCAAATAAGACATGTCGTCGATCGATGGTAAAATGCTAGCCAACATGGCCTATCATGCCGTTGTCATTAGCGGCTTAGCGATAGGTTATGCTCGTCTGGGCAAAATTGTTTGGAAAGGCCCTGCCCCCAAGTTGGATTTCACCGGCTATGACATAGGAATGCTTATTGCCGACGTCGGCCTAGCCTTAGCCACGAAAGACTTGCTGATTAAGCAAGGAATCCTCCCTGCCGATATATTGAAGTAGGCGCTTTATATCGCCTCTTACCCACCATACTATAACACTGCGTGCGGTTATTGAATGTGTAAAAATTAAGCAAGGAATCCTCCTGCAGATATATTGAAGTAGGCGCTTTATATCGCCTCTTACCCACCATACTATAACACTGCGTGCAGCTATTGAATGTGTAAATATACTTCTCTCAATAAGCTTTAGGTGTGTTCTACTAACACTGTATTTGCTCAAGCCTTCTGTTTGTGAATGAATGCTCTGCCCTAGTTTTCTGTGTTGATCTTTCAGGCTTGAATATTTGGATCGAGCTGTTATATGTACCTCACACCTGGCGACCTACATATCGCTATGACCCACAAACCATAGTTAAGGCTGCGATTGCACAATACGTCGTCCATTACGTTAAAACATGTTGAAGATCGCTATATGCGGAGATCTATTTAACCGATATACGGGGCTGATCAGTCCTATATTGGATCTTATCCACTCCACATCAAAATGGCTATCCACTCAACTTCAACTGGCTCGAAAATCCTAAGGTAAGTTTGGGAGGAATAAATGTGTTATTTAGAGGACTTATTACCGTCCGCGGAAGACAGCCCAAGGCGAGGCCATGCGAAATGATAATCGGGTCTTCCAGTCACGTCTCACAAAAGGGGGTTCGATCCCTACCTGACTGCTCTTGGAATGCTTGTTCCGAGCTCTTCTCACAAAAATTCTAGACTCATTTCGAATTGTCTAGGATGCCACGGTGGAGAGTTATAAGAGCAATTGAGTCCCGAATAATTATTTAATATAAAACAAGCCCTCACATGGCCATGAAGCTATGTGAAGAGGAATACGTCAGGAATACGGCAAGGGTGGTGGGCCGTCCCGAGGCTCTACTGAGTATGCGCCCAGCCCCCCACTTGGGAAGCTCCCCGTTTTTGCATTTTTTGACCCCCGGCGTGGATTAACTCGCCCCCTGCTCCCCTCTCCCCCCCTTGGGAAGCTCCCCGCCCCATTCTGTTTGGTATGCTCCCCCCCCTGCTGCTCTGCTACATGCTGATGTTGTAAAAACCGATAATTTAGATCTTCTTTTTGTGGATAATTGCCATATATATGACACAGTGCAGGATATATATCCTTCTACACTGGATTTCAAGTAAACTACAGATAGCTCGAACGGAACTTCATGTTTACACCTATATCTATATAAAAAATGAAGATCAATCTAGACACAAAAGACTTCGCTAAAATAAGATAATTCGCTAAGAAGATAATGTTGTCTTTTTCTGTATTGTATTGAATTGTTTGGCAGGTTGAGAGAAATAAGATGAATGGAGGAAAATGGCAAGAGCAAAAGAGCATATTTTTTTATTGGGGATTAATGTCATAATTTATCATGGACGATATAACTGAACTGAGAATTTCCAGCAGTAGCCGTTGGCCGAGGTACTTCCAAATTGAGTGCAATATCCATTCAATCGTATAACATCATTTGGTTCTTTGCCTTCCGACTCACCACCCTGATCAGAGAGAAAAATATAGAAAGTCCGACAGCGATAATTTCACTTTTTTTTTATTCAGCCTTGATTTTAGGAGTGCAAAACCTAATATTCTGCTGGGAAGTCAATAACGAGCCTCAGACCTTTCATCCCTCCGGCAATCATGGGATACACTGACTTGCTATTTGTATTCATATGTCTAGCGAATTCCAGCACGTCTTCATTTGTTGGCGAACAGATTTTCTTCAATTTACATATTTGGCATGCACGGGTATATGTACTGTACCGGATTATTCACCCCATACACACAGTACCAGCAATTTGATATATGAAAATCCGCAAACATACACATTACCAAAGACATGTCGATATGAGGGCTGTGTAGCAACTACTAATGACACTGTTGTCGTAATTGCGTCATTAGTGATCGACTCTGCATGCAAAGTCGCTAGCTAATGTCGCAATTGCGACAATAGCGGTTGACTCGGCATGCAGTCGCCTGCTAATGACACAATTGTGACATTAGCTGGTGAACTGACAACTGCTAATGACACAATTGCGACAATTGTGTCATTAGTAGTTGCTACAGGGCTGTGTCCCTATCAACATCAGGTCGACCAGTTTGTCGCCAGCTCCTCTTTGTCAGGTGCGGCGCTGGGGTCCAGATTTCTTAGAGATACCTGTTTCTTAGAGATACATATTTCACATGTATATGATGTTGTATTCACCAAGAATTTACTGTGCTAAAACAATTGAGATGTGTCCATAATTCCAAGACTCGTGCGTTTTGATCACCTATCAGTGATTTTCGATAGGTGGCACATTTCGCCATATATAAACGTATGGAAGAGTTTAAATTCGAGCGATATGCAAGACATGGATTGCGCACACTATTGAATAAAATTCGATTTTGATAACCTACGATGGAACATTTCAGATGCCAATTTCACAAGTGAGCTCAAGTGAGCTCAACAGTCTTCATTAAAATACGCTATTATAGGTCGAAAGACATATCGTCTGTGCGATTATGTTACGTTGGAATTAACAAACATAGCTGCCTAGATTCATATATGCATTACATGCCTTGTTTATTATCATATGATGTAGTCCTCTTTATTGATTGCTATTCCTCAGAATAATCGATGGTCAAGTGATCCGGTGTGTATTAGTTATACTTGGCATCCTTCCCTTGGAGATATTCCATATTTACTCAATCGTTTTCTCCGAGATAACATATCAAACCTCCACAACACAGAGAATCGAATGAAAAACTCGACAAAGGATGTCTACGTTGTGCATTTTGTGTAATACTAATGCATCTTTTCAACTTTTCCCTGGACAGTTATTACCCGCAAGTTATGGAATACCAAGGAACGCTTGGTGGTGATGAAGCTGAGATATTCTCACTGCAGGATAATATGATGTATGTGTCTGCGTTTGTATTCTCCTAAGGAAATGATGAATGCTGCCTGTATCATCAAGTTAATAGATCTTGGTCATTTGTCATGAGGATCAACTGCGATTATCTTTCAATGGCTGATTTTATTAGAATAATGGTGTTACCCTTCCCTGATTCTCTAATGAGTCCCTAATTGATGAGTTAGGATAGAAGTGGTATTTAGTCCGGGAGCCACTCGCGAGAACATGCCATTCCGTAGCACCCCCCGCGTAGATTTTGTTTGAGTTCTTTTTCATGAAGATCAACATCTCCTGGTCAATTAAATACCCGATGTAGTTATCTACGGTGGTGCCTAAGGTTGCTACATGCAGTTGTTTGATGCTGACTGGTTTTGAAAAAGTTTAAACCGGAATGGGGGTAGGGGTAATTCAGCCCTCATATTTTTATTACCCCTGGGCTTCACGATCTGAAACTTACACAAATTTACCTCCGAATAATGACCTTTCAGATAAAATAGTCCAAATTCCTCTAGCTAATATAGCCACGTCATAGTGACGTCATAAGCTCGAGCAGCCTTTGTCTCATGAATTTTGGGAAATATTTTCTCCGATTTTCTCAGTTTCTTTCGCAGTAATCCATTCTTGATGATATTTGACATATAATCTTGAAAGATATATGTCTCCCACTTAATTCTAGACCAGATACCTCATTCTACTGAGTCCCGTTTGACCTCAGCATGGATTCATATAGATGTTATCCGGTCATGACACCATTAAATCGAAATGGGGGTAGGGGAGATTACCCTCCCATACTTTCTTTAGTTCGCGGTTTATCATACTGAAATGCCCCACGCATTGCTTTTGGATATCCACCTAAAAGGTAGAGTAACCAGACTTCCGGTAACTTCTTTAGTTCGTCGCTATGACGTCATGGATCTAGAAATTGTATTTTTCCTCCATTTGTGTCTGATTATCGCGACTTGTTCTGGGTTTTTTTTCTTTCTTTATTTCTATAAAATATTATGCTTATATCTGGATAGTGTTTCAAAATGTTTCATTTGAACCAAGTGTCGTACAGAAGTAAATTATTATGATTTTGTGGGAGACAAACTAATAATCTGGCCTGAAATAAGACAGAAAAACAAAATTTGATTGAGAGTGTCCCACAAAAATCGCGGTTAGTTGGAATTCCTCAGCTCTCTTGTCCACTCAAGTTTATATTGTGAAAACTTGGATTATAATGAATTTGGCATGGGTACACGTAATTTTAATACAATCACAGCAAGGGATTGGGAGGAAACATTAATTGTAATGAATAAGAAACGACTTTATTGCTGGAGATTGTCTGTTTGCTCAATGTTGTTTGCAATGAAATATGGGTAGAATCGAAATGGCGACCGTGTTGGGATGGTCTGATATCTCGGTAAACTAAGATGGTATAGGGGCCGTGAGGATACTTCATAGTCTCCACATGAACATCTTCAATAAAAGCGCGACCGAGATACTTATGCTACGTTCGAGAATCCACCTCATTCTTGGGTCTGAATGTGAGGTGCCGAGGGAAGCCGAGTCATATGGTGGCCTTTTAGTTGCCAGACGTCCTAAATTTTTCCCCACCTTTTTGCATATCGCTCCAATGTATTATCTGTATATGCTAGCTATCTGCTGGTGGACTGTTGGTCTCCGAGGCCCGCCCCCGTACATGTCATTCGACAAATATGTGTAGGTTTATTATTTTGGCGGGAAATTTAAGCCGTACAACGTCGGGCATTACAGGTTAGTTTTTCAGGGTATTCTTGCATTTACCATGTTTATCCCATGCTGAGACATTTACGCCATCAGACGTCCTCGATGCTCATCCATTAACATCAAACGAGTTATTTGTTTGAGCTGATCTGTCATCACAGCTCCCGAGCTAGTATATCTAAATCCGCTTAAGCCGGTGCTAGGGGCCGTGTGGATACTTCATATTCTTCACATGAACAGCCGCAATAACAGCGCGGCTGAGATACTAAGGCTAAGTCCACCGTATTCTCGGGTCTGGGATCTGAATGTGAGGTGTCGAGAAAAGCTTGTGGTTGAGTCATATGGTTGCTTTTTAGCCGCCAGACGTCAGTTTGTACCACCTCTTGTATATTGCTCCAATTAATCACATATATATATCTCTCTCTCTCAGTTTGCCGAGACTGGCCTGCTATTTGCAAAAATGGACAGAAGAGGGATGCGCAAATACATGACGGCGAGATAACACAGCCTTACAATGCAACTGGATTTTAGCTAATTTTTGTTTTTGGCTATAACGTCTGAGGTTGTTCAATCTAATTAAGATTAAATCCTGTCTGCTCCCCCATTTGGATATGTCGGTTGAAGGATCTAAGAGGCTTGCAGTAACTCGAGTGACCACCAATCCTGAGAACACTTCATAGTGCTTTGAAGGGAACATTAATGATAGAGAATTTTTGGTTGGCTCACTCGACTTAGACGCCGCGCTGGCGGGGTGTCTTTTAATGTTTCCGCGGTCCCGACATTGTGGTACTATAATACGTGGTAGATATATGGACTGGTCTTTGGTGTAAACATTAAGGTAAACGGACACTGTGACCCTATCTCCCCTCACCGAGTGCAAGTGGACTAGTCCAGATGCGACCATGATGTCATAATGCTATTAAATATTCATGGTAAGAGCGCTCAGAACACCAAATTCAATTGTAATACTTAATATTCTATATAGCGACATGTACAATTGGGGAGCATTGATAGGATATTAATTTATTAAGATTGGGGGTTGTTTGGATATCATGTGTTTTCACATAGTGTTCAAATGAACATTGCATTCAGAGCGTGGACACGACTTGGAATTCATTTGGATAAAGAATAATGATCAGTGATTTCGGGGTTTTTATATACATGCAGAACATCATTATGTCTTGCTGACATCATTGA
Source organism: Hanleya hanleyi (assembly GCA_036873755.1). NCBI lineage: Eukaryota > Metazoa > Mollusca > Polyplacophora > Lepidopleurida > Hanleyidae > Hanleya > Hanleya hanleyi. Next base: position 30,233 of record JAVTVY010009215.1, on the reverse strand, counting down.
AAACTATTTTTCTTGTATTTATTTCATACACATTGGATTTGAGGCTAACTGTCATACGAAATAGGTCTTGCGATTATTGAAGCAGAATTTCTTTATGGACTGCGGCTGATTATTGAATCGTGATATCGAATCTGACACTTGCTAGTGATATAACTATTGTATTGACAAATTCATTGGATCTTTCCTTTCGGGGTTTTTTTTCAATTACCTTTTATACAAAAAGAAGTCATTGGAATGTTTGTTCTTGTTTGTCAATATCAACTAAGCGTCACAGTGTAATAGAACGTTCCCATAATGTATATCTAGCTTCAAGAATGGAACCAAAGATACTGACAAGTATCCATTTTCGAATGAGATATATTTATCGAATTGATTTATGTGAACTGAGGTACACATTTTCAATTTCGACTATCCACATTTTTCTTTGATGTGGATGTTATGCGAATTAGGTCTGGTTGATGCTGGGTCGACATCGGGCCTTACAGACTAGTCTTTTGTGTTAAATGCCGTCATTTTCATCTGACGACGATACAGCTCACCAATGCCCAGTGTACGAGTTGTCACAGAGAAACAGCTCACCAATTACCAATATACCAGTTGTCAGAGCATTTCCATCATAGCTCTTTAGATTTGTATCTAATACCGCTTATGCCGGTGCTAGGGGCCGTGTGGTCATATCATCCAAGTTGCCACATGAACAGGTACAATAAAAGTGTACCTGAGATACAACACATATCACTAATCATTAGATTCTTGGTATGTGCTTTAGAATACGTTAACCGGAAGACTATACTGTGAAGTCATGTGGCTCTGTCAGCATGTCGGCACCTCTTCTCACTTCCCTTATATGTTTTGTAATTTGGATTATACACGTTGGGTGGGCACGGTTTTCTGTTGCTTAAATGCATTTTGTCTCACTTATTGCATCATATTTGAAAACAGTTTGATGGGATCTGCCTTTCGTCTTCTCCCAATACTTTCTGACCTGAATCCATTCCTTTCATTTCATGTAACATTTATTCATTTCATCTATCAAATTACCTGGTTTTCTCAAATTAGATATCGAAACATTGGCGAGACTAGAAAAGTTGAATCCGTCTTCTTTCTGTATGTCCATAATTTCGACATGACACTGATGGAGTTAACAAATGCAAGCAGCAACTTTATATAGACCCGTTCTTGGTTAATAATTGACCACAAGCTAGATTAATAAATGCAAGCGGCAAGTTCATGTAAAGCCGTTCTTGGATAAGAGTTGACCATTAACAGCTAGTTGATAATCCTTAATCTAAGTCGAGCAGAGTTTAACATGTGTGAAGCATATTAAACACATACCATAATTAAACGTAACATTAAACGGGCGGTGAGAAACGAAGCCTACGTACTGACAAGAAGTTATATTACCCCACCGACAAATATAATGACTGCATATTTCTAAAAACATCACAAGAACCCCTGTGATGATTTTTATTTCAATCCCGCTTTTATTGTAACTGTTCATGTGGATATATTGAATGACATGACCACACGGCCCCTAACACTGACTTGAGCGGTATTAGATACAAATATCTCAGAGCGACGATATATAGCCCTGTAACAATGACTATGCCATAAAGAATATACACGAGAGTTCAAAACAGACATTACAGACTTCATTCCAGAAGCATTGGAAGTTTGATTCCTCGTTTTGCTCAACTAGTATCCAAACACAAAGTGTGACCCAAGTGTGAAGAAGATATCGAAGCATAATCACCCCTACCCCCATTGTTTTTATTTGTGTTACTCAGCGAGCAATGGGAGAAGGCATCATGCGACCTTACTCATTACCGTAGACACCAACACCCCATTTCAAGTGAGCCATGCATTCGTGGTCTTGAATACACACATCAAGCAAAAGCTAATAGGGTAACAATACACCGCTGGAAAATTACAACAAAAGGTCAAGAAAAAATACTTCCATGGTGATAATAACGACATAGTGACACCAATATTGAAGATAATCGGAATCAGATTGCTTTATCTGAATGATCCGTACAGAGACTCAATATGTGATAAATTTCATTGCGTTAGGATCGGGGAGAAATAAAATATTAGAACGTAATCACCCCTACCCCTATTTCGGCTTCATATTTCTCATGCTCTAGTGCCGTTAAACATGGTTATGTTGCATCCATGAAGTGCATAGTAGATGGTTACACCAGGTCTAGAATTAAAGAAGAGAGGATTATCTTTCACAAATACAAATCAGGCAGAATGCAAAAAGAGTTTTTGCAACTGCAAAACAAAAAATCGAGTCTCATTTCTAAAAAAAACAAAGAAAAATATATCCTCCAAGTTATGACGTCATCATGACGTGAAAAACGTAAAAGGCGTAATTTGGATTACGTTATCTAATAGAACATTATTCAGAGGTAAGGTTTGAGAAGTTACAGAAAGTTTAGTGCAAGAATAAAAAAGATATACGTTCATAAATACCCCTACCCCCATCTTAGAGTTAATTTTGTCTGGTTCAGACAGCGGTGAAGAAATGCAAGCTGCGAACTTAGGCACCACCGTAGATGCCTACATCAGGTCTAGAACTGACCAGAAGATGATACTCGTTCATAAACAGTTGCCAAACTAAATCTACGCGGGGGGTGCTACGAAAACCTTATTTAGACCCCTTTTTGCGATTTGGCTACCGGATTAATTTAGTGCCCAATGGATATCCATCTGATATATCACAATCCTCGATCGATTCCATCATTAGGTTCATCTTACTAAATTTCAATATAGTGTATGGTAATTCTCTCCCGCACTAGAACTGATGAGAATGATTGCTAGTCGTCAGATGTAACTAAAGACAACCTAAAATACACCGCGTAGAGGAGTCTAGAAACCTACATTTGTCCTTTCTGCTCAATGTATTCATATGTACACTCTTCCTGGTTAAAACATCAATCATACATTTTTGGATCCGACAGTCCCGTTTTTAATATTGTCGTCGTCGGCGTCGGCTGTCAGTATGTTCATCTATCTTGTTGACACGATAGCTCAAGAAAGATTATAACCAGGTTTTATAAAGTCATATCACATATGCAGCCGGTGATGGGTCAGAAGCCCGTTAAAAATGACCGACCTTGACCTCTTTTTTCAAGGTCGAACTCAAGTATAAGGCAATATTTGTTTGACGGATTAAAGCTTCTCTCTCCAAATTCATATTACACATGCCACTGTTGAATGACTAGCAGTCTATCCCAGTTGACTGACCTTGCCATATTTTGTCAAGTTCGTAAACTGTTTATTATGATATAACACGAAGGACTTTAGCTAGGCTTTCCAACTTGCTTCCATATATAATCTCTGGCGATGTTCCTGTAGTGTATTCACGATGATTGGCCTTGATATATCTTGTCCAGGTCAGATTCAATTTATTATGATACTTCATGAAGGATTAGGTCTATAATGCTCATTTTTATATCACGTATGCAACTGATGATTGGCCTAAAGTCTATTCATTATGAACGGTATGGTCAACTCTGCTGAAGATTTCAGAGAGCGAGAGAGAGAGACTTAAGGTTTAACGCTTGTTCAGCAATATTTCCGCTATATAGCGACGATCAAACACAATTCTAAGTATTCATGTTCGACATGCAAGTAAGCGAGAATGGACCATACACGTGATGAGAATGACTTACTTTGATCTATATTTTCCAAGATCCAATTACTGGACTGCAATATTAAGATCTACATAGAAGAGGATATTTTGAGTTAGGAATTCGGTCATGCCTTACCAGAAACTCAGCGCAAAAAAAAAATCCAAGGCCTTAGCAAAAGCTTATAAGGCACATCATCCTATGTATTTCTTGTATGAGGGAACTGGTCAGTCCTACCAGTTCACAGTTTTGTTAACCTAGTTGTTAAAATTGGTTTAAATAGTTTATTTCGAGACATGGGGGAGTGAAACAAGCAAAGCTTATAAATACGCCTCCCTAATAACAATATACAATATATCAATTGAACTCCGAAAATAAATATAAATACTTATAATAAATTAAGCGCCGAAGGAGTATACAAAGAGTAAAAATTATTATATGTTTGAGACCCTGTGTACTATAGAGATGAATGAATACGATCAGCTTGCTGAGTACATATGGTCGCTGGGCATCGAATAAGTGACAAAATAGTAATTTAAAGTTATATACTTATGAAAATCGCTTCGAATTCGTGATGAATTTTTCCAAGCTTATTTTAATGGTGTTGTTTGTGTGTTTGTCTTTTTCTGGATCACCGTATAATAACACTGAAGCAGAAGGAACTATATGAAGACTATATATATTATTAAGTGGTTATAAAAAGAGCGGTCTTCTGATGTGGAGAACGGATATAGGAAAAAATAAATAGCCTTCTTGACTTTCTACATCATTCTATTCCGACTGCAGTTTCGAACTTTACGTTATGTTCAAGGAATATTGTACAGTTGCAATGACATGGGTTATATATACCGTAACGTGTGTACGTTGTCCCCAAACAACAAATTCATGGTTACACAAGTTAAAACGTGCTAATCTTGTCCATAGATTTTCTATACATTATTTTTTATTTTTTTTTTTTTATTAATATAATATATATAGCACATTTTTACAACAGTTTCAAAAATGACATCACAACATAGTGTGCATTAATTAATCAATAATATTAGCAATACATACACATACATTCTTCCTTTCACACCTTCCTTTCATACTAACTTGAATGTATATATAAAGTTATCGCATGGTTCTGTGGTTGAGGCTGTGTATTTTTCTGCTATGTAATTGTTGAAAAAAATATTGATAAGCGCTTTAATATGAACATTTTTTTCATTTCTTTGTTTAAATATACATGTATACTGTTTTGTTAGAAGCATTAACATATTCAGTAGACATTGATCTTTCCCCCAACCCAATACAATTTTATGTTTTGATATATTTTTTTTCTATACATTATTAAGCTACACAGGAGAAAGCGCATTCTCTGATGCCGACTCACTGGCAGAAAACAATACTTCGCATTATTGATCTGCTGTCTGTGTACTGTTAATCGTGAACGTAAATCAGTTATTTGCCCGATATATTGTTTTCCACATTTCGCACAGACAAGAGCGTAGACAACAAATGTCGAATCACACGACATATTGAATTTGACCTTAAAATCAGAATCTTGATGAGTGAGCCTGATGTTAGGCCCCTCTATAATATGAATACATGCATCACACCTTGATTTTCTACAGTATCTGAAAACTGCACCCGCGTCAGTATTTTCTTCAAGCTTGGGGCCTGTCCTTTACTGTTGATAATTGTTGAATTTGAGATAATATCTTTCATTCTAGGGCTGTTATTCAGTATACTTAAGGTATTTATCATAACGGGAAACACGTTATTATTATTGGGGTTGTAGGTGGTGACAAAAGGAATCAAGTTTTTACTAGCAACTTTTGGGGGAGGCGGTCTCAATTCACAAAGCGGATGAGTGGTTGCTTTCCTAATCCCTTTATCGTTAAGGCCTTCCGGACATCCTCTTTGCCGTAAAGCCGTAATTATTAAGTGTATTTATCAATATGATTCTTTGATCGACAATCTGAGGACACTGGAAGAAGAAGTGATCGACTGATTCGTCGAAATATCCGCAATTGCAAGTTGTTGTATTTTTCAGGAAATTATTGAACAGGTGTCTGTTGAGATTACTGTAACCATTGCGGAGGCGACACAGTATTATGTTTTCTTTGCGTGTACATAAATAGTACCAAAACGGTGGGGTGGAGACTTGTCATGTTCTGCAACTGGGGTTTAAAAATTTGACAGAGTAGGGCAGCTTTTAACTGTGTAAGGGAGTAAATTCCACTCGCGTAAAGTTGCTGGATAAAATGAATTTCGGAATAATTCCGTACGACATCTATAGGGCGTTAACTGTGATGAGTTTCAGATGTTGTATGTATTGCGTTCCCCAATGCGAGCTGGGAGATGAGCGTACAAAGAGGAAGGTGTCATACCATTAACCCTATCTGACCTGGGGGGAGGGGGCGAAAGGGCCCCCCTACCAAACTTTCTGGGTTATCTCCGGAACGACAAAAAACAGAAAGCTGAAACTCTATGACTTTATAGTATATCATATTGGGGTCATTTTAAGACTATTTGCATAACCCCTCGAGCAGAGGATCACGGGCAAATTCAAGATGGCGACCACGTGGGGTACCAGAAAAGTGATGTTTTGTCATATTTCTTCACAATTTCTGCTTTTCCGCGATGAAAAATGGGCATAAACTATTTTATTTTACATCAAATTAATTTTTACTAATTTGTCATGCGGAGAAATTGCAGAAATAAAAAATTAGAAAAATCTGACCGAAAAATCGACCAAAAATGCCCTTTTTGAAAATGACGTCACGGTGACGTCATGAAAGCAGCCATCTTGGATTTTGTTAACATTTTCTGGTAGAGCCTAGCTCCAGGCGTAAGAAAATATATTTCGCCTCCCCCCCAGGCCACAACAGGTCTCCAAAAAAACACCGGCCAGATAGGGTTAATGAAGTATATGGTTTTGTCAGCGTTTCAAATTCAACTTCCAAATATAAGGTTACTGAACTAGCACTGCATGTGACGCGAGTTATCGTTCTAAGTGCGTCTTTTTGAATGTTATCAAGTCTTATCACCGAATATTGTGGAATATTATCCCAGACGACGTGTGCGTATTCTAGGCTCGGTCTAATAAAACTCTTATATATAATTTCAAGGCATTTACGATTAAGTATATATTTTAAACCTTTAACTATGGACAACTGCTTTGCGCTTTTTGGGGGAGATCTTCCACGTGGTCATTCCAGTTTGCCTTGGTGTTGAAGATCAGACCGAGATGCTTATGAGTAGGTGACGGTTGAAGAGTTGAATTTTAGAATATAACTGGAAAGGATGAACGGGTATGTCTCAAGGAAGAGAAGAGAAACTGTTTTCGCTGCATTGAAATCGACCAACCATGTCTGCGCCCGGTCAGAAACAATGTCTATATCGTGATTGATGGATGGCAGATGGCTGAGCAGATTATCAGATATGACATAAAAGCAATTGTCATCAGCAAAAAGGCGTATGCTGTTAATGACATTAGCAGGCGGATCGTTTACAAATAATAGGAACAGAAGCGGACCAAGGAGAGTACCTTGTGGTACACGTAACACACTAGATTATTTTCCCTAGATCACCACTCGCTGACAACGATTGTGTAAATAACTTTTGAACCATAACAAAAGGCTATCAGTAATATCGAATTGTTGTAGTTTTTGAAGCAGGCCGTTATGCCACCCTTTGACATGTCAAAGAATACTTCTTTCTGTTCGTCAAGTGTCTTTGTCAAGTCAAAGTAAATATCAAGTAACTGTGTTACAATGGAATGCGTAGGGAGGAAACCAGATTGGTTCAGTGTTATGTTGTGCCGTATGTAATTATAAATGTACTTGAACACGACACTCTCCATGAGTTTACTCAGACAACTTAATAGTGATATGGGACGGTAGTCACAAACAAGATTTCGTTCACCTTCTTTATACAGTGGTGTCACATTAGCAACTGTCCATTCTGTCGGATAAGTCGGTCTTTTCAATGAGTGATTAAATAAACGAGCAAGAATTGGAGAGAACATTTTTACCTTCGGACTTGGTCTGAACCAAGCATTTTGGACGTATCTAAATTAGAAAAAATGCTGTCGACGTCTGTAGTATCTTTAGTAATCATATCTAATGTATTTTTCATGTTGATAGAGGTGGCAACTGAGTGTTGGAATCATCAATTTTAGTAATACTAGCAAAAAAACGTTTAAGATCTCGGCTTTCTAGCTAAAAGTTGTCAAAATTCTAAACATACTATTATCCAATGCATGTTGACTGAGAGTAGACGATGAATTATATCCTTATGAGTACCGTCGTGATTTGACTGAAATACGGTTGAAAACGACGTTAGACCCAACTACTCATTCATCCTTTAAGAGTATTGGGTCCCTTTGAGCTTTTTTTTAGTATTCTGTTCTTGTCTCTTTGAGCTTTTTTTTAGTATTCTGTTCTTGTCCTACATTCACAACTAATCCCTTGAATGTAAAAGACGAGCATGCCTAATCAAACATAATAATCTCACAAGTCGAAAATCATATAGCACTGATTCCATCCAACCATGCTAAATACATAGGTGTCAAATCTGACAGTCGTTATCAATCTGTCATCCAAAAAAGAATTTTCGTTTCAATAATAACTATTAGAATCGACAGGTAGCAGTAACATCAAACAGACAAAACATAAGAAAATGAAAACAAGGCTGATTCTATCCATTTTGATCTACTTACCAATTAACCGAGAAGTTGTATTACGATTCTAGAATATTGACTATAGTTTTCCGTATAGTAGCCCATCATGCCCACCGCCAGAGAGTCTACGCGCTTAACAAAATAAATTGAATTTAATATCCGTGATTTAAAGATAATGTGGTCCGTCGAATGGATAGATCGTTTGAAATTAGAACCCACCGTTGTTGTCAAATAGAATCAATGTACTACTGAAAGAACTTGTATGTACCAACACACCATCATTTTGTTTCAAGCCCTCGAACTCATTCGTTATACTTGATCACTGCAATAGTAATTGATAGCATGTAACTTATGACATGAAGAGTGGTATAATCTGACAAGGAAGTCATATGACTCAAAAAGCTGATGTTAGGAATGTAATGGGACCAAATTTATCCGGAGAACCACTAATGATTCGCGGATGTTATGGTATTCTTGTATCCTCGCCAAGTTTTTCTTTTAGATATTCATGTAGGTCCTCGGGAACCGCCGCCTCCTCATGGCGAGGGATGGGAGGTCGACTGGGTTGACCAGTTTTTGTAACTGGTCAGCTAGGTCGACCTGCTGTGGAGTGACCCAGAATGTTTTAAGTGAGGCACTCTTGAGATTGTTGGAGGTAAGTAAACCTGAAGTGAAGAAGATATTGTCTGCATACAGTGCAATCTGAGATGAAAATTGCGGAAGGTGTTGTCGGAGTGCGTTGCACTTGACATAAGTCCCACGGAAGGTATTGTCTGATTGCGGTTCACTTGATATGAGCCCTGCAGATGTATAGGTCGACAGAGGGGCAGTTAAAGTTAAGCTTACAGAATGTATTGTCCGAGTGCGGTGCACTTGGCATTGAGCCTACAGAAGGTATTGACCGAGTGCGGTGCACTTGACAGAAAGCTCACAGATGGTGTTGAACGAATGCGGTGCACTTGACAGGAAGCTAACAGAAAACTGTTGTCCGAGCGCGGTGCACTTGACATGTACCTTTCGCAGAATATATTGGTCGAGTGAGGTGCACTTGGAGTGAAGCTTACGGAAGGGAGCACTTGGAGTGAAGCTTACAGAAGGTATTGTCTCAGTGCGGTGCATTCGAACGTATTGCCCTAGTTGTATACAATTGGAGTGAGGCTTACAGAATGTGCAGAAGATTGTTGTGCCTATGCAGAGACAGAAAAGCAGGAATGTGGAAGACAAATGACGAATACATCACTTTTCTGATATCCCATATGACCGGTATTTCGAATTTACCCATGCTCCGCAAGTGTTTAATGATAGAAAGTTTGTTGCCCCCCCCCCCACCCCCCAGGCTTGGTATGGTTAATCGAAAGCCTATAGATCGCCAAAAAAATGGACCAATACGTAAAATCAAGTTTCACGTCATTCACTAGGTGCATGCAGCTATTAATTCGTGAGGACTTCGTTAAATTGTGAAGATAATTATGTCCGTTTTGGATTGAATTATCTGACAGTGTGAGACAAACACGACGAATGGAAGAATATGGCAAGATCAAAACAGTTTATTCTGTATTGAGTTTAATGTCATAATTTATCATGGTCGAAAGAATTGAACTGAGAATTTCCCACAGAAGCCGTTGCCTGAGGTAGCTCCAAACTAAGTGTATTATCCATTCAGTCATATAATATCATTTGCAGTTTGCCCTAGCCAGGATGGACGATTAATAACAAATACCGGTCATTATTGCAGCGATTTTGTGTGAGTGATAAAGCACGAATGGCAATACTGCTGTATTTAAATGTGTGACTGACATAAACAATTATTAAGTTCGTTTATAAAGAAACCACACTGATTAGTACACCATCAGTTGGCTAGAGAATTGTTGGAGTAGTAATCTCCTGTTATGATCTGCTAATAAGTTCTACAGAATCTTCATGATTTGAATCTTACTTTAAAACATGGAGACAAACAAATGCGTGTTAGTCTACTTAGGAAGGCAGGCGCAAGGCACATGATGTCGATAGATGCATGTATATGATTTTGTGCTCTCCAAGAAAATTACTTTGCACAAAAAAATGATCTTTCCAATTCCAAGACTCGTGCGTTTTGATCAACTATTCATGATTTTAGATTGGTGGCATATTTTGCCAGAGTTTTAAAATGGATTGCGCTCACTATGAAATTAAATTCGATTTTGACAACCTACGATGGAACATTTTAGATGCCAGTTTTTCAAGTCTGTCACAAGTAAGCTCAACAGTGTTTATTCAAATACGGAAGACATATCGACTGTGGGATTATGTTACGTTGGAATTAACAAACATAGCTGCCTCGTTCATATATGCATTACATGCCTTGTTTGTTATCCTATCATGTAGTCCTCTTTATTGATTGCTATGCATCGGAATAATCGATGGTCAAGTGATCCGGTGAGTATTAGTTATACTTGGCATCCTTCCCTTGGCGATATTCCATATTTACTCAATCGTTTTCCCCGAGATAACATATCAAACCTCCACAAAACAGAGAATCGAATGAAAAAATCGGCAAAGGATGTCCACATTGTGCAGTTTGTGTATTACTAATGCATCTTTTCAACATTTCCCTGGACAGCTAATTACCCGGAAATTATGGAATACCAAGGAACGCTTGGTGATAATGAAGCCGAGATATTCTCATTGCAGATACTATGATGTATGTGTCTGCGTCTTTATTCTCGAAAGAAAATGATCAATACTGCCTGTATCATGAAGTTAATAGATTTTGGTATTTCGCAAGAGGATCAACTTCGATTCTGTTTCCATGGCTGATCTTATTAGGAATAATTATGTCCCCCCCCCCTCCGTAAATGTGGATAAACCGTCGAGTCCCTAATGGATGAGTTAGGATGAAAGTGATATTCAGTGCCCGATGGATATATTTCACAATCCCCGGTCGATTGTATTATTTGGTTCATTTTACTAAATTTCGATATAGTATATGGTAATTCTCTCCTGCTCTAGAACTGATGTGAATAATTGCTTTTCGCCAGACGAAACTACAGACAACCTAAAATACACCGCATAGAAGAGTCTGAAATCCTGCATTCCTATTTCTGCTCAATGTATGTATAGGTACATTCTTCGTGGTTAAAACATCAATCATAAACATTTTGAGACGATGGTTCCGTTTTTGCCCATCGGGATTTTTTTCCCCGAGGAGTATTGTCGTCGTCGTCTGCCCGTCTGTTTATCTGCCTTGTTGACAGGATATCTCAAGAAGAAGTATAGCCAGGCGTTTTAAAGTCATATCACATATACAGAGTGCGATGGGTGACAAGCCCGTTGACCGATCTTGACCTGTTTTATCAAGGTCAAACTCAAGTATAATGTAATATTTTCAAACAACGGTCTCCAAATTCATATTACGCATGCAACTGTTGACTGACCAGAAGCCTATCCCAGTTGACTGACCTTGGCCTTTTTTCATGGTCATATACTGATTATTATGATATAGCACGAAGAAATATACCTAGGCTTTCTAAATTAATTTTGTTTGTATACATCTGGCGATGGACAGTATAGTTTTGACGATGACTCACCTTGATCTATTCTGTCTAGGTCAGATTAAATGTATTAGATTTCATTCTATAATTAGATCTACATTGCTCAATTTTATACCACGTATGTTACTGATGATGGACCTGAAGTCTATTGAGTATAAATGACATGGTCAACTCTAATATTTCCGAATTCATGTTCGCAATTAAGTGAGAATAGAGTAGACACATGTTGAAGATGACTAAGCTTGATCAACAGTTTCCAAGATTAAATTACTTGATTTTGACCCAGGAATTCGGTCATTCTTTAACAGAACATCAGAGCAGAAAAAAAGTCCCAAAGGCATCTGAAACATCTTATGTATTTCTTGTATGAGAGAACTAGTCAACCCTACTAAATCACAGTTTTGTTAACCTACATGTAGCTGTCGCATCCAAAGCCTGTTGGCTGCGTGCAGACAATAACTGATAGATTTAGGGGTATTGGGGCCCATTAGACCATTTTTTATTATTCTGCTCTTGTCTTGCATTAATAACCAAATCCTTGAATGTTTACATGTACAAGGCGAGCAGTCCTAATATATCATACTAGATTTCACAAGTCGAAAATCATATAGCGCTGACCATACTAAATACATAGGCGTCAAATTTGGCGCCGTGATCCATAGAAGAATTTCCCCGCCCATAATCGAATCAACATTTACAATCGACAGGTTGCACTAATATCAAAGAGGCAAAGCACAAGGAGAACAAAACAAGCCTGTTTCTATCCATTTTGATGTTCTAATGTGGTCCTTCGAATGGATAGATCGTTTGAAATTAGAACCCACCGTTGTTGTCAAAAAGAGGCAATGTAGCACTGAAAGAACCTGTATGTACCAACACACCGTCGTTTTGTTTCAAGCCCTCGAACTCATTCGTTATACTTGACCACTGCAATAGTAATTGATAGCATGTAACTTATGACATGAAGAGTGGTATAATCTGACAAGGAAGTCATATGACTCCAAAAGCTGATGTTAGGAATGTAATGGGACCAAATTTATCAGGAGAACCACAAATGATTCGCGGATTTTATGGTATTCTTGTATCCCATCCAAGTTTTTCTTTTAGATATTCATGTAGGTCCTCGGGAACCGCCGCCTCCTCATGGCGCGGGATGGAAGGTCGGCTGGGTTGACCAGTTTTTGTAACTGGTCAGCTAGGTCGACCTGCTAAGGAGTGACCCAGAATGTTTTAAGTGAGGCACTCTCGAGATTGTTGGAGGTAAGTAAACCTGAAGTGAAGAAGATATTGTCTGCATACAGTGCAATCTGAGATGAAAATTGCGGATGGTGTTGTCGGAGTGCGTTGCACTTGACATAAGTCCCACGGAAGGTATTGTCTGATTGCAGTTCACTTGATATGAGCCCTGCAAGATGTATATGTCGACAGAGGGGCAGTTAAAATTAAGCTTACATAATGTATTGTCCGAGTGCGGTGCACTTGGCATTGAGCCTACAGAAGGTATTGACCGAGTGCAGTGCACTTGATAGAAAGCTCACAGATGGTGTTGAACGAATGCGGTGCACCCGACAGGAAGCTAACAGAAAACTGTTGTCCGAGCGCGGTGCACTTGACATGTACCTTTCGCAGAATATATTGGCCGAGTGAGGTGCACTTGAGTGAAGCTTTCGGAAGGTAGCACTTGCAGTGAAGCTTACAGAAGGTATTGTCTGAGTGCGGTGCATTCGAACGTATTGGCCGAGTGGTATACAATTGGAGTGAGGCTTACAGAATGTGCAGACGATTGTTGTACCTATGCAGAGTCAGAAAAGCAGAAAAGCAGGAATGTGGAAGACAAATGACGAATTTTTTTCTGATATCCCATATTAGTCCGGGATGTTAGGGCATAAAACGGACTGTTTGGTTCAGATTCTTCCAAAAGCACCAAATTTGGCCCATATGTCGCCCATACAATACCTTTTCGATTTTTGACGGGCGCCAAGGTAGTCGCCCACTGGGGCCGCCATATTGGCGAAATTCATTATGGCCACCTCCCGGGTTAGAGGTCAATGGTATTTAAAACAACAAAATGGCTAGAATCATGAATAATACAACTTTTTAGTGGTTATCCGTGTCGGGCAATCTGATTCAGATCTTATTCAACGATTTGAGGTCAAGGTCACCCTAAAGGCCATTTTGGGGTCAAATTCGTCATTTTTAGTGGTTTTTAGTCGAGATATACAAACTAACTCATGTTATCGATTTTCGGGGTTGTGTAACCCGAATCTGGTCATATTTTGACAATTTAAGGCAATATTGCATGTGAGGTTCACGACAGAGGTCACCCGAAACAGAGATCAACCGGAGGTCAATTATAGGAAACACCATAAGTGCTAGAATCACAAATAATACCATAGGGCTTTGTGGCATGGGAGAATTAGATTCTGACCTTATTTTGACGATTTGAGGTCATGGTCATCTCATTTGAGAATTAAAGGTCAAAGAGCAACAGTTGCTACTAAAAACAATCGAAACAAGATTATTCAGGAACAAATGTTACTAAAATACTTCGGAGATGACATCTGCTGACAAAATGCTATAACTATGCCGCTACATGCATTTAGATGTTCAAAATACAAAACAAAGACCGCTTAAGCAACAGTATACCAATGATTAATTACTTTTACTACCTATGCCTTCTGGCTTGCGCTCTATGATGCCAGCAATATTTAATACTTGTCATCACCGCCCTCGTTATTAACGCACCCGCCTTCGCATTTGCAGAGGGTCGTGTATCGGACATCGGCACAGTTGCATTTGCACCTTCCTGTGCATGCCTTGAGTCAGCCGCAGTGCATGAGAATGGCATATGCCATAGAAGTGTCGCTGAGAGTGGTCCATAGCGGTTGCCATGTACTGGTGCAATCTTTGTGCCTGCTCCACTCACTGAAGTCAGAGATTTCCTGCTGAAGTGAAGCAACTCCAGTAGAAACTCGCTTGCAGCAGCGCTCGCTTTACATGCTGCAAAAGCGCGGCTTGGGAGGTGGGATGTTTTCCAGCGATCTGGTTGCAGTAGTGAAGAGGTGATGCTTGGCCTCATTGACACCGGCTGCACCACATCCCTTGCTGTACATTAGTACGATGAAGCGTTCTATAAGCTCCATATGCACGGACTTGAGAGTGTCAGGATCATGCGTGAGAGCCACTAATGTGTCGGTGGGGTCCGATATGCTTGTACAGGCTGCCCAGGCGGTCTTTTTGCCACACCCAAGAAACTGTGAAGTCGTCTTGCACCCCGTTAAGCTGTGAAAGAGAGGCAGTGCCACGAACTTTGACGGACCAAGATCGGAACAGATGGTTTGGACTGGAATGCCACAATACTTTTTCCTGAACCCCTAAAATCCCGAAGTATGAATGGATCAGCGGCTTCTTAAAAAATGTTAACAAAAAGGAGCCGTTCTCATTCATCAACACACAAATCTCCAAGACTGACATGAGCGGAAAGCTCCTTCTGTGTACCCGTTTTGAGTCCGTGTTCTTCAACAGGCGCTGTGACCTCACAATACTTCAACCGTGCAACCATTCCGAGGCGGACATCAGGGTCCTCCTGCATCTAGCACATGCCACGGAGGAGCCAGCATATGTTCGCACGATGGACAGCGATGTCCGGTCTTTGGAGACACTCGGTATATCGGAGTGAGTGAGTGAGTAGGATTTAACGTCGTTTTCAACATTGTTTCAGTCATATCACGACGGTGCCTACATGTGCCAGAACACGAGAGTGTCCACAGTTCCTATTATTCTGTACACTGATCAGCCCAGTCAGTACAGCACCCGGTCACCCATCCAAGTATTGACCGAACTCAACGCTGCTTAACTTCGGTGATCTGACGAGAACCGGTGTGCCCAACGTGATGCGCCGTACCGGTATATCGGAGCTCTTCGTGGACTTCGGTACTGGAAAAAAATATTGTGACATTCCAGTCCATACCATTTGTTCCGATCTCGGTCCGTCAAATTCTTGGCACTACCCCTCTTCCACAGCCTTACTGGGTGAGACCCGACTTCACAGTTTCTTGAGAGCGCAAGCCAGAAGTTATAGGTACTAATAATCATTGGTACATTGTTGCTAAAGCGGTCTTTGTATTGTATTTCGAACATTTAAATACACATAGCGGCATAGCGGCATAGTTATATAGCATTGTCAGCAGATCATCTCCGAAGTATTTTAATATAATTTGTTCCTCAATAATCTTCGTTCGATTGTTCTTAGTGGTAACTGTTGATCTTTGACCTTTGACCCCAAAATGGGGTGACCTTAAATCTTCAAAATAAGATCAGAATCGAAGAATGCCACAAACCTCTATGGTATTATTTGTGGTTCTTTTGGTGTTATACCTACAATTGACCTCTGGTTCGGATGGCCTCTATCGCGACTCTCAAATGAAATATTGCCCCGAATCGCCAAAATAAGGCCAGATTCGGGTTACTCAACCCTGGAAACCAATAGAATGAGGCAGTTTATATATCTTGCCCCAAAACCACTGACAATGGCGAATTTGTCCCCAAAATGACCTTTAGGGTGACCATAAAGGGTGACCTTGACCTCAAATAAGATCACAATCAGATTCTCCGACTCCCAAAACCACCAAAAAGTGTTATTATTCATGTTTCTAGCCCTTTTAGTTATTTAACTACGATTGACCTCTAACCCGGGTGGCGACCATATTGAATTTCGCCGAATATGGCGGCCCTAGGGGGCGCCCGTCTTGGCGCCGTCAAAAATCGAAATAGTATGGTATGGGCGACATATGGGCCACATTTGGTGCTTTTGGAAGAATGTGAACCAAAAAATCCCTAACAGCCCTGACTATATGACCGGTATTTTGAATTTACCCATGCTCCTCAAGTTTTTAATGATAAAAAAGTTTGCTCACCTCCCCCCCCTGGTATGGTTAATCGAAAGCCTATAGCTCGCAAAAAAATGGACCAATACGTAAAATCAAGTTTCACGTCATTCATTAGGTTCATGCAGCTAATAATTCGTGAGGACTTCGCTAAATTGTGATGATAATTTTGTCTTCTTTGATATGTCCGTATTGGATTGAATTATCGGACAGTGTGAGACAAACACGACGAATGGAAGAATATGGCAAGATCAAAACAGTTTATTTTGTATTGAGTTTAATGTCATAATTTACCATGGACGAAAGAATTGAACTTAGAATTTCTCACAGAAGCCGTTGCTTGAGGTAGCTCCAAACTATGTGTATTATCCATTCAGTCATATAATATCATTTGCAGTTTGCCCTTCCGATTCACCACCCTAGTCAGGATGGACGATTAATAACAAATACCGGTCATTATATTGCAGCGATTTTGTGTGAGTGATAAAGCACGAATGGCGATACTGCTGTAGTTAAATGTGTGACTGACATAAACACTTATGAAGCTCGTTTATAAAGAAACCACACTGATTAGTACACAATCAGTTGGCTAGAAAATTGTTGGAGTAGTAATCTCCTGTTAAGATCTGCTAATAAGTTCTACAGAATCTTCATGACTTGAATCTTACTTTAAAACATGGAGACAAACAAATGCGTGTTAGTCTACTTAGGAAGGCAGGCACAGGGCACATGATGTCGATAGATGCATGTATATGATTTTGTGCTCCCCAAGAAAATTACTTTGCAAAAAAAAAAAATGATGTTTCCAATTCCAAGACTCGTGCGTTTTGATCAACTATTCATGATTTTAGATTGGTGGCATATTTCGCCAGAGTTTTAAAATGGATTGCGCTCACTATGAAATTAAATTCGATTTTGACAACCTACGATGGAACATTTTAGATGCAAGTTTTACAAGTCTGTCACAAGTGAGCTCAAGAGTGTTTATTAAAATACGGAAGACATATCGACTGTGGGATTATGTTACGTTGGAATTAACAAACATAGCTGCCTCGTTTATATATGCATTACAAACATTACTTGTTTGTTATCATATGATGTAGTTCTCTTTATTAATTGCTATGCATCGGAATAATCGATGGTCAAGTGATCCGGTGAGTATTAGTTATACTTGGCATCCTTCCCTTGGCGATATACCATATTTACTCAATCGTTTTCCCCGAGATAACATATCAAACCTCCACAAAACAGAGAATCGAATGAAAAAATCGACAAAGGATGTCCACATTGTGCAGTTTGTGTATTACTAATGCATCTTTTCAACTTTTCCAAGGACAGTTAATTACCCGGAAATTATGGAATACCAAGGAACGCTTGGTGGTAATGAAGCTGAGATATTCTCACTGCAGATAATATGATGTATGTGTCTGCGTTTTTATTCTCGAAAGGAAATGATCAATACTGCCTGCATCATCAAGTTAATAGATTTTGGTATTTCGCAAGAGGATCAACTTCGATTCTGTTTCCATGGCTGATTTTATTAGGAATAATTATGTCCCCCCTCCGTAAATGTGGGTAAACCGTTGAGTCCCTAATGGATGATTTAGGATGAAAGTGATATTCAGTGCCTGATGGATATATTTCACAATCCCCGGTCGATTGTATTATTTTGTTCATTTTACTAAATTTCGATATAGTATATGGTAATTCTCTCCTACTCTAGAACCGATGTGAATAATTGCTTTTCGCCAGACGAAACTAAAGACAACATACAATACACCGCATAGAAGAGTCTGAAATCCTACATTTCTATTTCTGCTCAATGTACTCATATGTACATTCTACCTGGTTAAAACATCAATCATAAACATTTTGAGACGATGGTGCCGTTTCTACCCATCGGCAATTTTTTCCCTCGAGGAGTATTGTCGTCGTCGGTGTCGTCTGTCCGTCTGTTTATCTGCTTTAAGGACATGATATCTCAAGAAGGATTATAGCCAGGCGTTTTAAAGTCATCCCGCATATACAGGGAGTGATGGGTGGCAAACCGTTGAAAATGACCGATCTTGATTTGTTTTATCAAGGTCAAACTCAAATATAATGTATAATTACACCTTATATAAGATAGACGAGTATTGATTGGTTCTTAGCCGGGGCATTTACGGCAAATTCTCATCCACAAGTCATTCTCACGCGACTGTCAGGGGCAGCGGGAAATTTGCCTTCCGTTGCCTTGGCAGCGGGGTATTTGCCTAAAAGTATTTGCCGAATTATCCCGCCGCCGAATTATCTCCCCTGGTGGCGATCTTTTCCGTCTTGTTTGTAAACAAACATGGCAGCGTCCACAGACGACAGATTTGGAGCGTTTGCTGTGGCAAATAAAGTTCGTTTCTATTTTATATTACTTTGTATTATCTTTCGGTCTTCATCTATGCTTCTCTTTAGCATATGCGGTGTAATTATACAGATATACCAGGCTTCGGGGGTGTATTTGCGATATATCCCGGTCTCGACCATGGCAAATTTCCCTCGCTGACGCTCGGGAAATTTTCTATGGTCTTGACCGGGATATATCGCAAATACACCCCCGAAGCCTGGTATATCTGTATAATATTTTTGAACAACGGTCTCCAAATTCATATTTCACATGCAACTGTTGACTGATCAGAAGCCTATCACTGTTGATTGATCTTGACCTTTTTTTTCATGGTCATATACTGATTATTATGATATAGCACGAAGGAATATACCTAGGCTTTCTAAATTAATTCTGTATGTATACATCTGGCGATGGACAGTAGAGTTTTGACGATGACTCACCTCGATCTATTCTGTCTAGGTCAGATTAAATTTAATATGGTATTTCATTTCATGATTAGATCTATATTGCTCAATTTTACTGATGATGGACCTGAAATATATTGAACATAAATGACATAGTCAACTTTAATATTTCCGAATTCATGTTCGCAATTAAGCGAGAATAGACCACATGTTGAAGATGACTAACCTTCCCAAGATTAAATTACTGGATTGCAATTTGAAGATCTACTTAGAAGAGGATATTTTGAGCCAGGAATTCGGTCATTCTTTACCAGAACCTCAGATAAAAAAGTCCCTAGGGCATCTGAAACATCCTATGTATTCCTTGTATGAGAGAACTAGTTAATCTTACTAAATCACAGTTTGTTAGCCTAGCTGTCGCATCCAGATCATGTTGGCTGGGTGCAGACAATAACTGATAGATTTAGGATTTCCCCACCAAGAATCGAACCAACTTTTACAATCGACAGGTTACACTAATATCAAACGGGCAAAGCACAGGGAGAACAAAACAAGCCTGTTTCTATCCATTTTGATCTTCTGATAAATTAGACGAAACGTTTTATGATGATTGTAGAATATTGCCCCAATTAATTGCCTGAGTTGTCCATATAGTATGTCTCCATGTGCATCATCACATAGTCTGCGAGCTTAACAAAAGAAATTGACTTGAATACCCGTGTTTTAATGATAATGCGCTCCCTTGAATGGATAGATCGTTTCTAAGTAGAACACATCATGGTTTTCAAAAGAGAGGCAATGTAGTATTGAATGAGCATGTATGCACCAACACACTGTCAAATTGTTTCAAGCTCTCGAACCCATCCGGTATACATGACCAATCCAATAGTAATCCGTAGCATGCAACTTATAGCATGAAGAGTGGTTTAATTTGACAAGGGAGTCATAGGACACCACAAGATGATACTCTCACTTTGGTGAGACCAAATGTATCTAGAGAACCGCCAGTAATTCGCAGATGTTATGGTATTCGTGTATCTTAGCCGCGTTTTACTGGTATATATTCATATAGCCACCTTTCACAGTCCCTATCGCGCGACTAATAAGCGAAATACGATAAAAGAATCGAAATCTGCGCTTAATATCCTTGGTTTATATGATTGTTTCGCGTGTTTGTACATTCGTTCACAAGCATATTGCTCATGTGCTTTAATATTACAATATTTTTTTTTTCTTTGATATGTCCGTATTGGATTGAGGTATTTGACAGTGTGAGATAAATAAGACGAATGGGGAATATGGTAAGATCAAAACAGCTTATTTTGTATTGAGTTTAATGTCGTAATTTATCATGGATGAAATAATTGAACTGAGAATTTCCCACAGAAGCCGTTGTCTGAGGTAGCTTCAAACTAAGTGTATTATCTATTCAGTCGTATAATATCATTTGGTTCTTTGCCTTTCGATTCATCACCCTAGTCAGGAAAAAATATAAAAAAGTCCGATAGGGATGATTTGACTTTTTTTTTCATTCATCCTTGGTTTTAGATGTGCAAGATCTAATATTCTTCTTCAAATTCAATAACGAACGTCAACCCTTTGGTCCCTCCGGCAATCATTGGGCACGTTGACTCGCTATCTTAATTCATACGTCTAGCGACTTTCATCGCATCTCTGTGATATCATCTTTGGCGAACCAATTTTCATCAATATACATATTTGTCATATATCGATACATGCATCGTACCGGGTTATTCACTCCTATACAACCAATACCGGATTTGATACATGAAGTCATGCCAACACACACAGTACCAAAGCCATGTCGATATGCAAGCCGTCTGTTCGTTTGATCCTCTCTGCCCGATGAAGCGCTGAGGTCCAGATTTCTTACCCCTACCTGACCTGGGGGGGGGGGAGGGGCGAAATGGCTCCCTCTACCAAACTTTCTGCGCTATCTCCGGAACGACAAAAGCGGAGAGCTGAAACTCCGTGACTTTATAGTTTATCATATTGGGGTCATTTTGAGCATATTTGCATACCTCCCCCCCCCCGAGTAGATGATCATGGGAAAATTCAAGATTTCTGCTTTTCCGCGATGGAAAACGGGTAAAAGCTATTTTATTTCACATCACATTAATATTCACTAATTTATCATGCAGTGTATGCGGAAAAATTGCATAAATAAAAAATTCGGAAAATCTGACTGAAAAATCGACCAAAAATGTCGTTTTTGAAAAAAAGACGTCACTTTGACGTCACCAAAGCGGCCATCTTGGATTCTTTTTACATTTTCTGGTAGAGTTTGGCCCAAGGGTATGGTGTGGTAAGTTTCAGCCTCCTAGCTCAACGGGTAAGAAAAATACTTAGGCCCCCCCCCCAGGCCACAACAAGTCCCAAAAAGCCCAGGCCAGATAGGATTAAAGATATAGTGTCCACCCTAGATAGATTGTCCCCGAAATATAAAAAAAAAATAGCATCTATCTTGAATTTATGAGTTCAGACGAGTTACTAGGTCACAATCGTTCAGTCGATGGGGAGTATATACCACTGTGAACAAGCTGTGGTGACAAAGTGCCAAAAAATCACCAGTAACTTGGTCCCTTTTCCTACTGATCTTGTTTCGACGCAATCGATGATTTCAAGAAAATGTCACCACTAGCGGTATTGTGCGTTCCGTTTTGGCACTAACCCATACTGCTGATTTTCCTTAATGTCACCAGTGTTATCGTTCCCTTAAACTGATTATACTGGTGACGTTTGTAAAAATCAGCGTTTAGATGCCCCAAATGTGTTTCCGCTAGTGGTGACAAATAAAGGAATGACCGATTATATCCGGGCGGTTGATCTTTGATGTCAAGGCCCAAGGCAGTGGTAGAGATTAATGTTCGTGAGGCAGGATGGGTGTGTCTCTTATCCGTATTATCGGTGACGCGCAAACGACAGCGGGGTTTAACTATCCATATCTGCTGCTAATCACCAAATATGAGTGGAAATCAGCAAGAAGGGTTCGTAATACAGATACGGTCTGGATTGTATCTCATTTGCTGAGTAAAGCTGTGCTAAGACGAAATTATTTCATTTAACTTGAAATAGCAGCGCAAACCTGAGGTGGAGTACGGCATGGCCTACTGAATATTTACGACGTTTATAAATTGGTGGAGGGGGAAGAGGTTCTTTCTGCCCAGTGGCAAAAGTAGGAGAATTAGAGAGGGGTGAGGAGGCGAGGTGGGAAGGGGTGACGGGGACGCGTTTCATTGTAGCCCATTATACCATCCAATCATGCTGAATTTATTTTATCAAGCATACGTTAAATTTATCTTTAGCCAATTTTCAAAATTCTAGGCCGGTACATACTCTTCAGATTTTGCTTTTCCAAGCGTAGTCGTTGTTTGATGTCTTTCAGTTATTCGGTGTCTATAACTATCAAGAACACACACACGCACAGTTACAACAAAAAATGGCTGAAGTGGGTTTGTCACAGTAATGTTGGTTTGGAGGTATTAATATTATGAGAGTCCTTTCCGTATTTAGAAAAAAAGTCCATTGCCATATATTACACCACCTTTCGCCCACTGCACTCCGCCACTGGTTTTCGTTAAATTTGTAACAATTACTATATAATGAACGGACCACGTATTCTCATTGAAACGGCCATTGATCACGTGATGACCGAACAATTATTTTGTTTTTCATATCGCCTCACAATCACATCGGTGATACATCATTGTTGGGTACCAGATACAAACATTTTTAATTTTCTTGATCGTCTTAATGCAAATTTCGATAAATTTCGTAATTTTGTTGATTATACATTGAGGAAGAGGTGTTCCAAATTTCGTTGAAATAGACGGCTCCTATCATATTATTTTCATTTTTCTTGTGTAATTTCGTACATGAACGACAGCCCCCCCCCCCCCTCACGCCTAATCGACACACAGCCACTCTGTTTCGTTCTGTTTTACCTGAATCTTCAAAAAATTATTGCGCATATATTAAGCAATGTGTCTGCCAAATTTTGTTGAAATAGACGGTTATCGTGAATTGTTATTTTAAGTCCCGGTATTAAACAAGACAAACCACCCCATATACCACCTCATCTTTTCAACGACAGAGGCAATTACGGTAGAGGATATATTGCTTGGTTGCGTGGTTGTTATCTCACAACTAAACCGACATTTGATGTACAAGTACATACATATTTCATATACACACTATCTACGCCTCATTTCTGTTCATATTTGTTATGGCGTCTTACTCACTGTGAGTTTGTAGCACTGTGTGTTTGTAGCGTATAAAACCTGAATCATGTTCATGGTTATTTATCCTGGACTGTGGCAATCTATCACAAACACATGAATTATATTCTCATGAATAACTCTGAGTGTCATTGCTTCTTGTGGGCAGGATGTAATTGCATAGTTTTGGGGAGCATCCTTGTCGACGCCATTATAAAAGTACTGAAAATAACTTTGTTTCCTTTCAACCACACGAATGTGATGATTTGTGGAGTTGAGAGTTGCAATCAGTGGTATTCCACTCCTTCCGTATCAGCTTTGAAGGCAGATGTACATTGATCACTCCTCACACCCTTATCTTCAGATCTACCAGTCAACTTGTATCTCGAATATTGACAAGTTCCCAGTTTGTTTACTTTACATTCATTTCAAACTGCCACGTTCATCGTGTTACGTGATACAGCGTAATCGGAGCATTGGCATGTAATTTTTGTTCAGTCTACTGTGTTCTCAAAGGAGTACATGTAGTGCAACTACTTGGATCTCTTACTTGCCAATTCAGCCCGAAATAACATGGATAGAATGGACATTTCCCCACTTAGACACTTCGAATTGAACCCATAGAAAATAAGAATAGTTATGCCTTTCAGTGTTATATTTCAGATAATGTTTAGCGACCATATAGTGGACATGAATATAGCACAATATTCATGTACGACATTTGGTATTTCTTTTGAACAGTATAACAGGTGCGTTTAATATCATTGGTATATAGTACAGACAGGCTCTTCTTTGTTTTCCCAATAAGTGAAGGTGGACAGTTATTGTATTCTGTAAGTTTTCCGTGCTTCAATGAGAAATAATAGGCCATTTGTGTGTGTGTGATTTTTTTATTGTAAATGACATTTTTATATTCTGGGTTAAAGATGGAGCGAGCAACTGTCCAGTGGGGAATTCTCCGAGTGGAAAATGTCCGTACCCATATAAGCCCTTATACAATAGTGAGTGATAGCTTTATGTGACTTTCATTGCGTCTGAGTAATATTAACAGATTGAAAAGGTATATTCACGAAAAAAAAACCAGGAAGGGGGCTGAATTACCACTCAAAATATTCATATTATGGATCACTGATAAGCTATGATCGGAATAGGGCTTACACGCATTTGTGAAACTAAGCGCATACGTTCAAAATAATAGAGCGCTAAGAATGGCACCGGAAAGCTGAGATTTGATCATTTTCATCAATTGTTTTGAATCGCCTGATACTAATAGTCAAATCTGCCCGATTCCAATATATACAGGGATGATCAAAATGTGCTGCTGGTTGTGTAGGCCAACTTGGATCTTTCTAACAACTGGATCATTTGTTTTGACAGCAAACGCTCGTTTACGAGTAAGCATATGTGTGAAAAACACAGACTGTGGCTACTAAAGTATTCGTCCTCTAGCAAATAACTCCGCATGTACATTTGGTTCGTATTGATGGAAACTATTATCGGTCTGTTGATTAAAAAATCTGCTAATACTTGAAAACCGATATGTCACGCAGTTGACTATCAATAGAAAGTGGCAGGTATACCAAGCATCCCAGATGTGACAGACTTTGTACAACTTGTCAGGTAATTGGAGATGAAAAACACTTCCTATTGTGCTGTACTGCTTTTAATGCACATCGAGATATATTGTTGAAGAATATTGAGTCTGTTACATCCGATATATCAAACGATGGTCTTTTTATAAAACTGTTAAGTTGTTCAGACCATGGAGGTATAAATCGGAAGGAGACTGTTCCACAAGCCAGGACTGACTGGCCAGCGCTCAGGCCCGCTGAGCTCTTGTGTTTTGAAAAGCCGTCTAGCTGGGCGGCGTGTCTTTCATGTTCAATGTACGCTGCCGCTCTCTGATCCTGTGATTCCTTTCTGTTAAATTAGAAATGGCCGGAAGTGAGGTGTCATCGTGCGCAGTCTCCACAAATTGAAATCACCAAGTGAAAATTATGCGCATATGTCATGTTTATTTATTTCAAATAATTTCCCTCATCACAATATTTGAGTCATGGCAGTATGTCTTGTTGTAGCCAAGTTGACATGGCTTCGTTAGTAGGAACGAACGAAGCCATGTCAACTTGGCTAATCTTATTGGTGCTGAGCTGCGGGACAGGCTGTCATTTCTCTATCTATATTGTATTTTCTCCTTTTATGCTAACTTCCTCATTTCCAGACATGACCCAAAATGTGAGCGAGTAGCTATTACTATAGGGAATCGGAAAATCTATGGTTCTTATAGGAGGCTTATCCCGTTCGTGTAAAATAAGCGACTGAAAATATACATATTTCTCCATTTGAAATACATGGTGACTTCTTCCAAACTATGAAAATTGCACAGTTTTAATGACAAAATAACCCACTTTCCGCATTTCAAATCGGGAAAAAGTTATGCTTATGTTAAAGGTCGTAAACAGATCTATATCCTGCTGTTTAGCATTTCCGGGAGGCTTTAACTCAATTTGAACAAAATAGGATTTGGTAAGCATTACTTTGGCATTTTCTCTGTATTTAATGCTTCAAAAAAGCTATTAAGTAAGGACCCGGCGTCCGTTTGTGTATACCCCCGTGGGAGCTGATTGCTCAGTGAGTAATCCGCGAATACACAATTGGCAGTGCGATCGTTTAACGGTCGCTTTTGAGATTGACAGGCCCATTGAATGTTATTGTTTTGCCGTTAGAAGATTGCGATTGCAGGTATTTATAATCAAGAAAAAGATATTGCTCAAGTCAGGACAAATTATTGTAAATACCACGAAAAATATATACATGCGGTGTTCCTCACAATGGGGAAAGAACACTTTTTCACGGGGCTACGTAGGCCCGTAGGGACTAATGGTCCTGTATTTTAGTCAGGAAAAACTTCAGCACAGTTGGTACCGTTGCCAGGGTGACTGATCGTTTATTCAACTGCTTTAGGCTTGAGAGGAAGAGCAGAAGAAAAAAGTCCTCAAGTTATTCAGCTACTGCAGACAGTTTGGTCAACTATTTTGGCTAGATTTTGTGTCACCTGATCTATATTAGTGAAGTTAAATATTTTCTGCTATTCTTATATATGTTCAGATGTAATTTTCACATAGATTTCCTGCTTTAGAGCATGAATGCAAAATGGATACTATCCAGAGGTTGACTCAGAGTGTTTTCCCGAGAGGATGTCATAAATCGCTGGTTGATAAAAACTTTATTTAGAACACTTAACATATACAGAAGAAAATAGTTTAAGGCAGACTTATCATATGTTTGCCATGTTGGCAAGAAATTCTAATTTTCTGGGTTTCCATTCATGCAGAAATTGTATACAGGCTATGTTATTTAGGGCTAGCACACAAACATTCTCTCCACTAGACCCTCTATACCATTCACAAAATAAGACACATGCATGACCTGGGTCAATGGCTTGATTTACTTAGCTGATAGGGTCAATTGATAGGGTCAAAGTTTGAGTCATTATGTTTAGACAGCAGTAAGCTATATAACAAGTCTGCATACAACCATTGTAAGAATTTATAACCTTCCAAACTTAACTATAGGGGTGTACTGGCAAGTGGAGATACCGGTACATGTAAATGATATGCCATATGAGGATTTTACATTGTATCTCAATATTCATCTTTTGTCATTCACTGCTGAAGGATATTCTTTCTATAATCAAAAGTAAAAATATTTTACAAATATTGGTAACATGCAGAGAAGACATTATTTATCATTTCACCAGGTTGGTTTCATAATAAATGTCTGTCCCATCAGTCACAAGTTATTTTTTTAAATATTTATATGGGTACAATTACACTATATGCACTATAAATCTTTAGTGAGAGAAATATGTGAGACTATAAATTGTATGGCTTTTCGCCATGGAACTGAACATCAAAGAGTTAGTGGAATTATTCCAAGAGCATATTTTACATTTAAATAGCCCCGTTTCAGTGCCTAAGGCTCTAGTTTATATTTGAAGGCAGACTAGCGATATTTAACATCAGTTTAATGGATAAATATTAATGAATACCCAGCACGGTATCAATAACATAGTTTCCTTAATTCTTTGGAAACAGGAAATGTTAATTAACACATCGCTTGAGAATCTGCCCGAGTGAGATGTTATACCAAAATATTCGTTATAAAAGCGGAGAATTTCTTTCGTACGTCTCATAACTTGGCGACGGAATTCTGAAAGCAATCTACACAAGATACAACGCAGTCTAACGGCGCAATTTTCACGTGTTTCCAAAGTAACTTGGAATAAAACTGTAAGTTATAGTTTTTATTTATCATGCTTACCATCTGTCTTGAAATCGAAACAGTTTATTGAAACATTTTACAACAAGAATAACAAAAAATGAATTATAACCTCTAGTCTGCATACAAACGATTGCTATTAAGAAATAGTACACCAGTTAAGCTTACAATCATTACTTCCATTAACTGATGATATGGTGTACCTATAAATACATAAAATGCGATTAATTGTATCATTCTTTTTATACATTTTAATAAAATTACAATTTTCAACTCTTCCACAGATAACCAGGATAATGGACCTGCACATTGAACAGCTGCGGAGACGCTGTCGCTTGTGTGCAGGAACCGACCTATTTACCAATATAACCTGACCGATAAACTGACGGACGAAATTGTACATAATCGCTTCTTCTTCTCTTCTATTTATATCTCCCTCCGCTCTCTCCTTGTTATTTATTTATTATTTATCTATTTCAAAATATAGCGCTTGTAAACATCTTGAATGAACTAAGAATTTACCGTGAAATTGAAAGTTGATGAGGTTCGAAACCCGTATGAGAAGGGGCCTTAAACTACAATACTGATCAAACTTCAATCCATCTTACAGATATACAAGTCTTGGAATATGAATTACTTATCTGATATCGGTAAGCTTTAGAATTTAATTTGTTTCAGTTATCATGATTATTGCACACAATCTTCTTGGTATACATGACAAAAGAGATTATTATAAGGTTAAGGTTTTTATATTGCATTATATCCCATGATATGCATTTGTAAGCTGAGAATCAGTCATCAAATAAAAAACATTTTTACGGACAAGTATTTCTTGCAAAAATCATTAACCGGGCACGTGTACGCTCCGTTACAAAATCTGGTTTTCTACTCCTGGAACTTCTCATGTTGATAAAAAATAATAAGTAATTCAAGTGATCTAAGTCTCTTCAAAACTTCAAAAACTTCTTTTACACAAACTACGCCCGATGGTGATCAACGCAGCGGGAGGTTAATTGGCAATAGCCACTTCGAATACACAACGCTTAATAGGTTGACAGCAAGTCCATGGCACGCATGCGCGTGAAATCGACTACCCCCGAATCAACGGCGGACATGGTCGAGCCAGCTATAATCCCTCAGGTTAATCCGCTATACCCTACTGTGTCGGTATCGTACATTGAAAATTTTCATCACCCCAATCTGCGTCTCCTCCCGATTTATACCTCCATGTTAAGACAAAATAATTACCAAGAATGTAGCAAAATTTGTATTTGACTGCTTCAGTACTACAGATAATTGAATACTGCATAACATTACCATTGTGTAAATCTGTTTAACATATCATTATATATCCGTGCAAATAAGCAAGCAGTATCCGCCATCAAGTTTTTAATGAGGTATTATGAGTACCCTATCTATTATTTTACTGTGTATATTATGTTATGTCTGTATATTTTGTATGTATATATGCGTGTACATGTATGTATGTATCTATGCGTTTTAGCCCTTTTCTGGGGCACAATTCATGCAATAAACTATCTATCTATCTATCTATCTATCTATCTATAGCAATGCATTAATCATTAATCATGCCAGTTAACATGGGTGTATCGTTGTTTGGAACATCCGTCCAGGAGGGACGTAGGCCTTTTACATGCTGTTTGAAGCAGAAATATCATTTACATTATATTTTAGCTTGTACTAGCAGGAAATTTGTATATTTAGTGCGTGAAGTCACAGCCTACTCTTGGAGGTAACGATGACATCCGAAGGGGATGGAACGGGGAGGAACATCTCCGACACATCCCCTACCAGTTTTAAACCTGGCCGTGTCATAATCATGTGGGATTTCCGACTCCAGGTTGCAATGTCCAGAACGTTTAATAATGTAAAAACAGTCTATGGCATCAGTGTAACAATGCTGTTTTAGCAATTATATCTGCCAGCACGCTAGATACACATCATAATTACAACAAGATATAAAAAGAAGTTAACCCACAGACGTGTGAGTAGGAAATAATTTCGCGTCTTGGCAACATCAACACGTATACGCTTGCTTTCGTTCATACTACAAGAATACCCTAGTTATGTATTCTAATTTACAGTATATAGCAGATGAGAATCTGGATATGTTCGATCCCATCTCAATGGGTGATCCGGGGGAAGGAGGCGTCGGCTCCCAATGAACAGCGTTGTTTTGGAGATTGAGC
>JAVTVY010009214.1:0-49026 GCA_036873755.1 Hanleya hanleyi | reverse complement strand
AAACAGTATATTTATAGTTGTAGATATTCGAATACCAGACCGACTTTCCACCAACTAAGAAACATTATTAAATACACTTTTGATATAGAAAAAATGATATATAAATGTAATATGAATGAAGAAACTTTTAAACAGAAATGGTGTGTTCTAAAAGAGGTCATATAGAACGACGCTGATGCCTCTCGGCCCTAGAAATAACGTATTTTAGGGCTCCACCAAATTGTTGCTGCACGAACTTGCCCATGAGAACATACATGTACTTGTCGAGTACCACTGTTTCTTGGGTTTTTTTTCGATTCTTTGTGAGTATTTCTTGTTTGTATGCCTAGTTTTGCATATTATTTACTTTTTTTGTGTGTTCGTGTGTGTGAGAGAGTGTGTGTCTTTCGGTTTGCTTCAGGCAGTTCACCTTATTCTACCCAATATTGCATGATAGTAATTCGATTTCGATACGAGTTTCCTCTGCTGTGATTGTGCTTTTATAATATTGAAAAATGTACAAATGTAACCACATAATTGAAAAAAAAAATATATAAAAAAAAATAAAAAATTATTGATCGGATAATGAGTACATTGCATTGGGTATGTGATTGAAAAAGTAGAGAAAATACAAATTTTGCTGATGTGCTTATAAGACACAACTTGCAAAAAATATAATAGGAAACTTGGGTACATAGGCAATGAATCTGTTTGGAAATACCGGGGTACATTGGATATTAATGGAATGAGGGGAAAGACTGAGTGAATTTACTGATGTTTAGATGACATGGATATAGACAGAGGCAAAATAGATATCATGCGGAACTAAGATATTTATTATGGCTACATGTATGCATCCTTGGTACAAGGGAAGATCTGTAGGATTACACAGCCCTGTTTGCAGTTCATCTCTAGCCAAGTCGACGTACATCACGTTGCTCTGTACATTGCCTTGGCATACTTTTCTAGTAAAGTTGGAACGTGAATCCTCATCGTTGAGTGGATGCAGAGATGGCTTGCTGCATCCAATCAGAATGCGCGTTACGTAGCAGTTGATTACCATCTGTGTCGAATGTGCGGGGAAATCTTGCCGAAAAACAAAACAGGAGGAGCATTTTCACGGCCACTTTCGGTGTTCTGATCAATTGAATCAGCTTTTGGGACGCGCTGCACGGTCGAACCCCTTACGAGTGTGATCGACTTGAAATTTAAGGGGAACAACTCCTGGAGGCAAAAAGTCTCTCATCATTAAAACTTCCACTAGGTGGCGCAGAGCAGTACTCCTCTGCCACCAGCCAAGAATGTCAAGGCAGCGTAGAGAGCTTTGCGATGTAGCTGGTGAAGATGTTTTCAGTTGTGAGCCGCATGTTGCTATGTTCGTTAAATACCAACTTTGGCCTCGGGGTATTGTCGTCATCATGTACGGCTGTCCGTACGTCCGTACGTCCGTCCATCCGTTACCGCGATATCTACAGAACCGTTTCATGCATGGCAACCAAACTTGTTACATCTATTTATCTTCACGTAAATCAGAAGCCTATCGAAAATGAGTCATCACGGACAATATTTTGCAGAGTTATGCCCCTTTTTACAAATAAAAATCCGTTTATGATTTGTTATTGTGATAATTTCAGAACCGTTCCATATACCAGGGCTTCGTGTTTAGCGTGAGTGATAGCTCACCTGCACGTCAACACTCGCGTAAATTCATGTCACGAGAGTGATTTTAGCTCACGTAAACTGTCACCTTTTATATTGTATTATATTGCAATCACTCGCCTGACTTTTGAATACGCTCTCCTAAATATTTTAACGCGAGCTATTTTTAGCTCGCGCACTAATTCTAAACACGAAGCCCTGATATACGACACCCTAACGTGATACAGTTGTTTCTCTTGACCTGAACTACAATGTAGATGCCTATCGAAAATGAGTCATGTCAGAAAGTATTTTGTAGAGTTATGCCCCTTGTCCATTTATGATTTGTTATTGTGTTAATTTCCGAACCGTTTCATATACAACATCCTAACGTGATACAGTTGTTTCTCTTGACCTGAACTAAATGCCTATCGAAAATGAATCGTGTCAGAAAGTATTTTGCAGAGTTATGCCCCTTGTCTAATAAAATCCACTAATTCCTATGTTAAGTTTGCATATAATTTCTATATCATGTTTGTATACTATCACATTTATTTATTGATTGGATGATTGATTTATTGATTTATTCTCTTACACAATGCGAAGAACAAACGTATATCTATAGTGTATGTATTTATTCCAGAAACAAATTAATTTAAGGGGAGGAAAACTTTTTTTTTTTTCAAAGAAAGTACACTTACAATACCAGGGGTAAATATTTCTTCCCACAAGCCAATCAATTGGTAGAGACACCCTTACATTATAATAGCTGGGGTTCAGAGCCGAGGGGTTTCGATAGCGCAGCTTCATGTTTTATATCTATAATCACAGTTAAAACTACACAAAAGTTTTCACAGTCAACTCTCCCCCACGTTTATCATCTCATTACCATTGGAGTTTCGATAAATCCTGTTTTTTTTCTTCATTTTTGTGAAAGTTCACCTGAGTTTATTGGTGCGTTACCTTATTTGCATGATAGCAGGCCATTTGTAGGTTAATGGCTCATTTTTTTTTCTACGGATAAATCAATACGTACATGTACCATTCAGTATACACAATAGCATATGTTTTTGGTTGATAAAAATTGACATCCTGGATTGTGTAAACACTGTTATACATTTTGTCCTATCTCGATCATATATTACTTTATTGATTAAGTCAGGGGTCTCCAGGTGTTACAGTGTACATAACAGTTCTCCCTCCTTGTCATCTACATGTATATACACCCTCCATCAGATGAAGGGGCCCTGAGGCACTTCGCTGATGACTGGGCTGGGTGGTTCGTCGTGATATAGCTGAAATATTGTTGAAAGCGACGTTCAATTTTATTCACTCACTTACTCACACGCTGATGACTGCTAGCGCTGAACCGGTACAAGTTCGAACCCAGCTGGTCCATGTGTGGAAATTTGTCCGTTACTTGCCAACGGGCGATGGTTCTCTTTAAATACTCCACCTTCCTTCCAACCCAACTGACTGTCACCATATGAGTGAACCAAAGTTGAGTGTGACATTAAGACAAATGCTCCCCCCCATTATATGAAGAGGAATATTTTCATGTCCAGTTTTATCAATCTGTCTGCCTGTCCGCATGTACAGTACAAGGCAGAGATAACTTGATCCTAAACGCGAGCTAAAAAAATCATTTTCGCGACTATAATTTATTAATCTCAATCGGAAAATGCGCCTCAATCGCGCAAAAACAAAAGCATAATCACGACTGAGACGCATCGACCGTACGCCGTAACTGTAATGATACTGCATGACGCGATCACAACAAGTCGCGTGTTGTAAATAAACGGGCCCCTTTGCTACTTGCCGATAGTCTCGTTTGTCAGCCTTGTATGCTCGGATAAATGCATGCGAGAGAATTTTGTTATGGACCGTCTTTTTTTTTAAGCAATATATTTGCATGTAGCTTGATTGAAACCCCGCTAAATATATATATTTTCAAAAAGCCCATACTTTTATTAACCTGTCCTTCAAAATGTCTCACCCGTTGTCTAAATTAAAAGCAGACCAGGCGAGAAAATAAAACAAACAAAGAAAACTTTGATTTTGGCAGCATTACCTTGCATCTATGTCCCAGCCAAACGATAGTTTCCATAAAAAAATCTCATCACGATTCGCCCAATTCAAGCGGACGATCGTGCTAAAATACCAGAACATCATCCTTGTGGGTTTTAATCCGACATGTAAATCCAAGAAACCCTTTATTTCCATTGTAAATCCAACAGTCAGCTCGCTAAAGTTTCCAACGGAGCCATTTTCTATGCGATAAATTCACTCGGCACTGAAGACCGACACACAGACAGACAGCCGGCCAATCGCTGCGATTGTCTCACAGCCTTTCCAACGTCGACCTCATTCTTAACTAATCAGCTTCGCGGTATTAACCAGCTCAGTCGACCTTGTTTTATCGAACGAATATTCATGATGATGACCTGTCTATTCAATCGAATTCTTCGTTATTTCTTTGTTATTTGCTAAATCACTCCTCATAGGTCGAAAGTGGGGGAAATGACCTTTGAAATGAGGCCAATATCTCCCAGATGCTACCGCGGGAAATGAGATTTCGATGGCGTTGAGAATGGTAAAAAAAAAGGCAAATTCTTTGCTGATTTTCTCAATTTCTATCACAATGAAGGTACGTCTTCAATAAAATAAACTTCTTATACGTTTATGGTATGATTCTTAATAAAATTTGAACGTATATTGCCGATTATTTTGTTATTGAATGATGTGGACTATCAATGAGCGTTCACTCGACGAACATTTTACTGTGAGGGGAATTTCTTACGTGGTGGCCAACAAGACTCCATCTGATGCGATCAATAAAGTAGTCCCTTTTGAAATATGCCTGTGAATCGCGCTAAACCCCGAGACGATCGCGTCGACGGCTACATCGGCCGCTTTTACACGCTGACGCGTTTACAGAAAATAGTCGGGTCGAAAGCGCGTGTTCCGAAATTTATAGTCACGACTCCTTCAATAAACTAGCGCTGGTCAGTCTCGATTACTCCGCGTTCTACTCGCATTTAGCATCAAGTTTTTACCCCTCGGCCAAAATTTGGCCGAAGGGTATTGTCGTCGTCATGTACGTCTGTCCGTCACACCTTTCTCGTTACCAAGATATCTTCAGAACGACTTACCCTAGGCACACCAAACTTGCAGTGCACATCCGTATGCGCGTGACGCAGAACCCTATTGAATCTGGACCTGATTGGTTGGAAACTTTGGCGGCCATCTTTAATTTATGCGAAACCATCACAGCTTTCTCGTTACCAAGATATCTTTAGAACGACTTACCCTAGGCACACCAAACTTGCACTGCACATCCATATGCTCATGACCCAGAACCCTATTGAATCTGGACCTGATTGGTTGGAAACTTTGGCGGCCATATTTAATTTATGCGAAATCATTAATCTTGTGTATCTTAGGTACCATTTCACTGTTCCGTGTGTGAACTTGGTATAGATCATCGATGCATCAAGAAACTTCAAAGGAATGACCAAACCAGTTTCCCTGATTCGGTGGAAACCTTGGCGGCCATCTTTAATTTATGCAAAATCTTTAATGATATATATCTTTGATACCATTCAAGTGTTCTATACGAAACTTGGTATACAGCATAGATGTATCAAGAGACCTGCAATGTATAACCACATCAGTTCCTCTGAGTGGCAGGAAGGATGGGCGGCCATCTTTAATTCATGCGAAATCATTAATGATCTCTATCTCTGATACCGTTCGAGTGCTCGATGTAAAATTTGGCATATATCATCGATGCATCAATAGACTTACGATAAATGGCAGTTCTGGTGTTTCTGATTGGGCGGAAACCTTGGTGGCCATCTTTAATTTATGCAAAATCTTTGATGATGTATATCTTTGATACCATTTCAGTGTTCTATATGAAACTTGGTATACAGCATCCATGTATCAAGACACTTGCAATGAATAACCACATCAGTTTCTCTGAGTGGTGGGAAGGATGGGCGGCCATCTTTAATTTATGCGAAATCATTAATGATCTCTATCTCTGATAATTTTCAAATGCTCTATGACAAAATTTGGTATACATCATCGATGCATCAACAGACTTATGTAATGAATACCGACTTCTCTGATTGGACATAAACCTTAGAGGCCATTTCTAATGGCAAATTTTTTCATAATCTGTATATTTGTCACTTGACTGCTTGGTGTTCCTGAAGTCTTGCTTCAAATTGAATACATTATGAATGGCTGGCGCCCAGAGCCGAGGGGTTTTCAGATGCGCAGCTTCGTATTTCTGCCTTGTACTGTACTATGATGTAGGCCTACCGTACTTCTGTCTGTCCGTTCATCTGTCTATTTTCCGATATCTGTGAGTTACCTTGTATTCAAAGTTCTAGGTTGCAGATGGCGACCAAACATTGGCGCAATGGCAAAGAAAAGCCCTGTTCACAATGAGGTCAATGACACTGCCTGGGGTCTCAAAGCGAGGCTTCATTACGTAGATTCTCACATCCCAGCTCCAAGGGAATCCACGGGAATCCAATGCTATACAGATTGCTAAAATTTTACGGGAATCTACTTGTTTCCCACAAAGTATTTCACGAGAGTGCTGACGGGAATCGGATTCTCCTGGATAAACAAGCCCTTAAAATTTCATTTGAACAGAAGTGTTCTGTTCGATCACGGTTTTCATACTGTCATGGATGGTAGAAATGCTGCTATCTGTGAAAATAGTTGGTGAACTTTGAAGCAAAAGTTTTTCAACCATTCTGCCCCGTAGCTAGGTTCTACAATAAACATGGAGTGTAGCTGATTTCATTTGGGATGCCTGCCCTCGGGACCAGCGATCAATTTGTTCTCCAACGTTAGGCATAATAGGCCTAATGCGGTATTTCCACATTGATCCTTGGACAATGCCATCTTGCCCCGGTGTCGGCGACACTGGTACATGTACACAGCACCTTGGTACATGTACACAGCACCTTGGTACATGTACATAGCAGGTGGGCCACCATGTGAGTGGGTTGTTCTCATGATCTCTCCCATATGTTTATAACATGAAGGTTGAAAATATACCAGTTATCACCGATTAAAAATATATTCTGGGTTAAAAACATAGGCATGATAGGGAAGCACTCGGATTGAGGAACCACAGCTCAAGCAGCCAGCCAAGTGCACGGCCCGCTGCCATCAAGGTCAGGCAGCATTGTCCAGGGAGTGACTTGAGCTGTAGTGGGAATTGCCCATTCCAATGGAATTTTCATGTATTTGATCATACTAAAAACAATTCTTACTCAGACTTTGACCATGCATACATAGGCCCTATAGAATAGATAAGATTGATTATAGAAATCTATTCATACCAGAAACCATACCAGACTTTTCCGAAACTGCGCTGTGACAAATTAAAAACCGCAGTAGGATCAGTCATAAATCAAGTTTCTCACACTGGTGAATGATAGCCACGAGCATGGGCCACAGGTGTAAAGCAAGACCAATAAACATCGTGATATGACTGAAATTTTGTTAAAAGCGACGTTAAATCGTATTCACCCACTCACTCACTCCCACAAGAAAGTTTTACCTGATGTTTGAGTGGGTATTTTTTGACAGATGTTTCTGGAATATGGAGCTAACATATTTCCCACACAAAACCTGACTCGTGGATAGCTGAACATTGAACAGTTCATTTGAAGTCAAGAAATTTGTCACTGGACTTATTGGAGGTTTTAGAGAAAAATATTCATGCAGGCTGCAAGTTGTTGTCATCTGCCTGATGTTACTACAAAGACCACATGTTGTTTTTTTACCCCTCGGCCAATTTTGGCCATGGGGTATTGTCGTCGTCTTGTACGTCCGTCTGTCCGTACGTCCGTACGTCCGTACGTCTGTACGTGAGCGAGATAGCGGGAGAACGGTTCCACTGAAGAATTCCAAATTTGGTATGCTTATTTACCTAGTCAAGGACCAGAAGCCTATTGAATTGGGACCTGATTGGGTGAAAACTTCGGCGGCCATCTTCAATTTTATGCGAAATGGATAATGATCCATATCTCGGAAACCATTCAACTGTTCAATACGAAAGTTGGTATACATCATCGATACATCAAGCAACTTTCAATGAATTACCAAACCGGCTTTTCTGATTAGCTGGAAACCCTGGAGGCCATCTTTAATTTATGCGAAATCGATAATGATACATATCTCTGTTACCATTCAGTTGTTTTATATGAAAGTTGGTATACATCATCGATACATCCAGATACTTTGAATCAGGACCTGATTGACCGAAAATCTTGGCGGCCATCTTTAATTTATGCAAAAACTTTAATGATATATATCTCTGATCCAATTTAAATGTTCTATACCAAACTTGGTATACAGCATCGATGTATCAAGAGACTTGCAATGAATAACCACATCAGTTCCTCTGAGTGGGGGAAAGGATGGGCGGCCATCTTTAATTTATGCAAAATCATTAATGATCTCGTTCTCTGATACCGTTCAAGTGCTCGATGTAATATTTGGTATACATCATCGATGCATCAAGAGACTTACGACAAATGACGGTTCTGGTTTCTCTGATTGAGCGGAAACCTTGGTGGCCATCTTTAATTTATGCAAAATCTTTAATGATTTATATCTCTGATACCATTTCAGTGTTCTATACGAAACTTGGTATACAGCATCAATGTATCAAGAGACTTTCAATGAATAACCACAACAGTTCCTCTGAGTGGCGGGAAGGATGGGCGGCCATCTTTAATTTATGCGAAATCATTAATGATCTCTATCTCTGATACCGTTCAAATGCTCTTAGGGGCCTTTTCTAATTGCAAAATTTTTGATAATCTGTATATTTGTGACTGCTTGGTGTTCCTGACATCTTGGTTCAAATTGAATACATTATGAATGTACCCAGAGCCGAGGGGTTTTTTGATGCGCAGCTTCGTATTAATACTAAATTTACTTTTTGTCAGTCCATTTTTTTCCCAGGTGCGATTTAATTTTGTGTCATCAGAATTGCATCACCATTGGAATTACGACCGCCTGGACCAGGATGATTATAGACAGGGTTCACACGGGTCCTGAATTTCCTGGAAATCCTTGAATTCTGACAATATTTCTAAAAAGTCATGAAAAAGTCCTTGAATTTTATTGTCCTCTCTCCCCGGAAATTACTGGAATTCCTTTCTAACAAACTGAATTTATTCTTCGAGCTAGTCAGTTCTGTCTGAAATGTGATCGTTGAAATACATTTCATTCTAATGTACATTGTTGAATTTGCTCATTGAAACATGGTAAAGGTGTTAAAAAATGTCCAGGATTGTATGGAGGTTGTATGGACCTGGAAAAGTCCTGGAATTTTGTCTTTCACAAAGGGTAGGAACCATGTATAGAGACTGTGCCGTGTCATAAAGTCAGGGATAAAATTGGCAATACCACTTCCATCAACTGTTCCCAAAATTATAATATGTTTTGAACAATTCTTCATTTTTTCTCTCCATTATATGGGAAGTTTGTGTTTTGAGTAAGTGTTTAATAGAATCAGTGCTATATATTCAAATGTGAAATCCTTCTGTTTTAAGAACAAAATTTAGTCATTGAAGAATACAATACATGTGCTATAAAATGGATTTTGGTTATTGAGTGTTCAGTTATTCTATTGCCATCACGCATACATGTACTTGTAACAATGACCTGCCTAAATGCTAGGATACATCAGTCTCAGTGGCTTTAATTGCATAGGAAGACGAAAAAAGAACCCGCCCCCGCCCCTCAAGAAAAAAAAAAAAAAAAATCAAAACAAATTAGCACATAAGAAAACGGGTTGCTGCACCAAATTTTTCACAGTGATGCTAACCAGAAACAAAAGTTGAGTTTTTTTGGCCTAATGCAACCTATGCAAAATTGCTACCTCTGGATACCGCTGCATGTCACCTTCACCAATACTATTCTTGCATGCTGAGAACTGAGTTACATATGGGCTACTGCATCCTACTACTACATGTACATGTAGGATGTGTTCATGGTATTGACTTCAAGAAGTGGTGATATGTGCCAGACACAAATGAGCTAAGACACTGTGAAATAGCGTTTGTCTCGGGGCAAGTCTATCCAGTATTGCAGAAAATTAAACTGGATGCCAACAGTTCACTTGAATTACTTCGACAATTCACCTCTCACACATACAGTGTGCATGTTATTTTGGTATGACAAGATTTAGCCTTCAATTTTTTCATGGAAACGATATTCTGACCCTCAAAGTAAAAATTTCAGGATAATTATATACATGTATTTACATTCAGTTGTAGACTTAACTCTCTCTCTCTCTCTCTCTCTCTCTTCTTGCCTTGCTCTTCTTACACTCTCCAATTGGATATCCATCAACTTTGTTCAGCCCTGGAGTATCAAGGGTCATGCTATGAGGGATCACTGGCTGCGAACGACCCATTCTCAGGGCTCCGCCATATGTTATTTTCCTATATTGAACAGCTCAGACTGAGCTGTCTAATAAGTAAGCATAGGAAAGATCCCCTCTCCCAGAAATCCTGGCGACACCCATAGGTATACCCACATCCAAGTTTGTGATTAATTCGCCCCGTGGGGCTTCCGGGGATTGACCTGCGATGTCGTTGTGCACATCGCAGGTCTTGGTAAGAATAGACCTCAGCTCCTCAGAGAGCTTGTCGTAAGAGGCAACGTGTTGTTCCCGGGTGTGAAAAGGAATAGGACCCCACCCGTGTTGTTCCCGGGTGTGAAAAGGAATAGGACCCCACCCATGTTGTTCCCGGGTGTGAAAAAGAGTAGGACCCAACATTGTGATATGACTGAAATATAGTTGAAAGCAACGTTTATCAAATCGTATTCACTCACTCACTCACTTACTCTCATATTAAGGAGAGTGAGCACTCTCTCACTTCAACTCACTCACCTATCTTTTTTCCTGGGGAGTCAGGTGCTGGGGGGCTAGAGCCCTCCCCCCCACTTTTCAAGACGGCAATGTTTTAAGTGCTATCTCAGATAGCACCAGTTCAGGATTTAACAATGGCCGATATAGAGTTCAGCCCCACTTTCAAATGTGCTCCGTGGCTTTTGGGAGTCATTGGATTTGATCACTCTCCAGGAAAATGAAAATGTATTGAGGAATAATACAGACAAGAACGAATCACTGTCACAATACAGTAATCACAGATTGCAAAAATACCAAATCTAGGAGAGTGATCAACAGTTCTCTCAAATTTTACAAACACAGAGTTTGCATTTTCCCCTCCATCTCTAGAGAGTCATTTTCCCTGACCTGTTTAATGCTAGTGTATATGTATATACTGTACCCACACAGTATCGGGAGTAATGATTGATGGCCCATGTTACACAATATTCTCTCATTATACACAGTTCATTGAGCAGGAAAATTACTGGCTGCTCCCTCTGATATTGAGTAGGGCCATGCATTAAGATGGCATGGTTGACTAACTAGCAATATCCAGACTGGCTTGGGGAGCAGCCAGGTGGAATTCTAGCTGGCCATGGTTGGTTGTTTTCCTAATTACAAATGTAAGGAGTTTGGAATCTCTCTTCCCAGGGTATTGTAGAACTGATAGCACACTGGGACTTGTATAAATAACAAACCCATGCATCATACACTGTGTATGTGTCACAAGTTTAGATGTGCCAGCAGTATTCGCATCCTTAGACAAACCATTTCCTAACTCTCTCTCGCTCTTTCATAATTTCCTTAAGGGAGAAGATCACACATTGCCTATGAAGCCACAACATGGGGATTTTTTAAATGTTTCGAAATGAACTGAATATATCCTATTATTAATGTCACGACACCTTAAAATCGGTTAAGAGTAAACAAAAGATTGATATCTAGCAAAACAGATCCATTTATTTGTATTACCAGTTGCTCCAGCATGAAATAGTTCTGACCAAAATTTAGGCCTGTCAGATTCATTGGTTGTATGGCACAGAATGTAATAGGTGGGCAATAGATGATGCTTGCAGTTCCAAATTTTGTGAAAGTGAACCGTGGTAGATCAAGTTCCAACCATGGTCAATTATGGTGTCCGAGAAGTATCTGGACCATGACCATAATCACACATGGTTGATCATGTTAATTAGTACATAGTTCCATGATCAGTATAAAAGACATGACCATATTACTAGAACCAGGGTCAACCATCTATTGTTTCTTGACCAGGGTTAGATTATGGTCAAAAGGTAGTGTACATGTATGTATAGGAAACAAAAATTGTCGTGATATGACTGAAATAGTGTTGAAAGCGATGTTAAATCATATTCACTCACTCACTCTACATGTATGGGACCACATTCAAACTATGGGCAAGAAATGATGACCAAACATGACCAGGACTGAAATATGTGTATCCAGGCTTAATTTGATCAGGATTCCTTAACACACATGTTGCACTAATTTTTACCCCTCGACCAATTTTGGCCATGGGGTATTGTCGTCGTCTCATACATCCATACGTGAGCGAGGTAGCCAGAAAACGGTTCCACTGATGAATTCCAAATTTGGTATGCTTATTTACCTAGTCAAGGAACAGAAGCCTATTGAATTGGGACCTGTTTACAGCATCGATGTATGAAGACTTGTGTTAATGAATAACCACATCAGTTCCTCTGAGTGGCGGGAAGGATGCCATCTTAAGTTATGCAAAATCATTAATGTTCTCTATCAATACTGTTCAAATGCTCAATGTAAAATTTGGTATACATCATCGATGCATCAAAAGATTTATGTAATGAATACCGGTTTCTCTGGTTGGATGGAAACCTTAGGGGCCATTTCTAATTGCAAAATTTTTGATAATCTGTATATTTGTATCTTGACTGCTTGGTGTTTCTGACATCTTGGTTCAAATTGAATACAAAATGACTAGCGTTCAGAGCCGAGGGGTTTTCAGATGTGCAGCTTCGTATTTTGCCTATCATGGTATTCAGAGTATGTTTCCTGACCTATCTTTCAATACTCAGGGCCATACACAGAGCTATTTTGATACCTGTTAAGGGGTTTGGGCGCCCAAACTTTACAGCCGATTTTAATGCTTTTTACATACAAATGCGCACA
Organism: Hanleya hanleyi; assembly: GCA_036873755.1. NCBI lineage: Eukaryota > Metazoa > Mollusca > Polyplacophora > Lepidopleurida > Hanleyidae > Hanleya > Hanleya hanleyi. Next base: position 36,305 of record JAVTVY010009214.1, on the reverse strand, counting down.
AATACATACAAATGTGCCCAAAAAAGGCAAGAAAGGGTGTCCCCAAATAAACTCTGGATATGGCCCTGATACTCTGGGTACCAAATCGTAAAACTTTTCTACTGAGAATGTTCAATGGTGTGGAATTTCGATGGTGATGATCTACTGTGCAAGTCATGAGAGTCAAACTTCGTCCCGTCCAAGGGCTGGCGCCAGGACAATCTCATTGACTGGGTACATTGACAGGTAGTAGCTCCAAGGGGTGACAGGCCATGCTATTGAAATTGACAAAAAGGTTCATAAAAGACTCGCCGAGTAGATGATACTTTATAATAATTTCAACTTTAATTAATATTGTCATGGCTTCCTGGCAAAAAAAATATATTCGTATGATTGAACAATATCAGAAGAATTCAGTGCCATATATTAAACCTTTTGCTCTGAACATTCGTCAAATGGATCAGCCTAGTCGATGCTCTGAACATTTGAAATGGATGATGACAGCAACTTTGGCGGCCTAATTTTCGTCACTGTTCATTAAAAATGTGAACAACTTCAGCAACGCCCCCTTGTTGGTTTCTGTTTGATCCAGAGTTCTGGTCGTGTTTGGCTCAAAGTTACAGGTTGAGAGAGGAGAGCTGGAGCTGTTACACAGTCTACTCTTTCAATTGAGAGTTTAAATTTAATTATTCTGGTATTTGGGTGCTTCATCAAAATACAGATTTATAAGTTAAATATGTGAAATTTCTCGTGCTACCTAAAATGTTCAGGTATGTTTGAGTAGATGACTTGGGGGCTCCAAATCACTAGCTTAAGAAAATGTACATTATTTTTAGCAGAATATCAACGACATTTTGCCTAGCATCTTACATAACATTATACATTGAGGGTCCAGCTACATGTACAAAGTTGGTGCAGTGTGCAAAAGTTCCAACTTACTTTCAAGAGCTATGCAAGCCACAAACGACATTTTAAAGGTCGATCCTACTATTGATATTTTTAACAGTCTCTCCAAGTTTAAAAGTCAGTTAAGAAAGTATTTTTATTCATAACTTTTAGCTTATTTAATGTACACTTTAACAGTGGATCAGTATGACTGTAATTTAATTTAAGTTCTTACTGTAAATTAGTGCCAAAATGTGAAGTTTTATATTATCTTAATTCTGTTTTAGTCCATTTAGTATTATTGTTTACTTTGTATCTTATTGTTGTAATATTTGTTATCGAGCCGGTTAGTGGGCCACATTGGCCTGTTGGTCTCTGAATGAAATAAATAAATAAAATAAAAATAAAAAAACTTCCATGAATAGCTAATCATACACGTATTGCATGTTCATTCAAATCATGGTTTTGTTCTATATTCCACTCCATATAAACGGGGGTATGGAAATAAACTGAATTGAATTGAATTGATATCTCAACTATATGGTATGTAATTTTTCACACATGTACATTGCACAGCTGTGACATTTCAGTTACCATCTTGTTTTTGAGCGAAGTATGGAAACTTCATCTCTTTTTTTTCTGATGCCTGATGGTTATTTTGGCATGGTACATTGAGTTCTATATCCACTCCTCTGGACCAAACCACTATCTGCCACAGGCCTGTTTCCAGGCCAGTAAGTTTTCCGATTGACTAACTCTGGAAGGATTTGCCATTATCCCTGAAAACCAGTCATGTGGAACCAAATGTTATGTGCTGGCTTTACATCATAGTCTCAAATGGAACAGTCCATCTGGACATCTTGTGTGGGGGGGAAGGTTGGAGAACTGGATCCAGCTCCCTGCCTGGACAGAACGTCAATCTTTGGGGAGAAAAATGTTGTGAACGTGTATACATGGAAATATTTCAAGGATACTATATATGTTGTGCACTGGTGAACTTGGTTTGCCAACATCAAGCAGTTTGTCACCCTGGCCTGGGTGGTTTTACAGAAGGGTGGGTGTTGAGTATGGAATTCCCACCACCAATTCGAACTCAACCCTCCCAACTCATTTTGCAGCTAATTGACAGGTGGTTGGGTGGTTTCATGTTCCTGTTGCTTCAATGCATTTTGCTGAAAAGCAACAGGAACTTGATAATGTGATGTCTAGCACTGTAATATCACTTGTCTTTATTGCACCATGTAAGCATCCTGTCTGTGTCTTGTGCGTTGTCCAGTGTTTTATAGGGTGGATGGAGGGTGTCTGGTTCCATGCTGCTTCAAAGATTTCTTATTTGAAGTAGCAGGAACACAAATGGGCTGGGTGGTGCTTAGTTGGTTCGTCGTGATATAGCTGAAATATTGTTGAAAGCGACGTTAAATTCTATTCACTCACTCACTCACTTGCAGCGAATTGACCCACACAATCCATACCCAGGCCTTATACAGCCTCAAAATTTATGGGAATACAATCAGATTCTTGCTATCTAGCTGTACAGCTGCATCCACAGGTAATTTGCAAAGCTATCATTTCTACACAGCTTACTGAAAAAACAACAACAAAAAAACTATGGAAATCTGTTGGATTCCTTTGTGAGAAGTATTTTGCGATGCTGATGAGAATTGTATTCCCCTGGAAAAACAAGCCCTGCATAACCTCATATATTCTGAAAGCTTTGGAAACATTTCAAAATATACAGTTATATGATGATGCTGCCCGAGTTCGCCCAGTGATAGGTTTTAATGTGTTGGATTACTTAGTTATTAACTTGGATACATATACTTAGAATTTTGTTTGATCGTCACTACATGTATATAGCTGAAATATTGCTGAATGCGACATTAAACCTTCGTTTTCTCTCTCCTTTTCTCCCTTATGGCAGTCTGTCATTTTTGAAATTGCACGGGTGTTAAAAATTGCACTGAAGTTCTCAGAACTGCGAGTAGCCCTAATCACACTCCTTAAATAACACTCCTCGAATACATGAGGAGGGTAGTTCACACCATACTATTTGCAGTCTAAAATTACAGTATATTTGGTTGCATAGTTTGACACTGTAATTACTCGTCAATTACTTCAGTCTTCGCTCTCCCTTTAATCCGTCCATCTGCTGTAATCCCATCCATGCGTTTGGCGCAGTTTGCACCAAACTTTGACCACCAGATTTCGTTTCCCGATTCATCATGTTTGGTTCTATATCCGGTGCAGTCACCACTATTTCAATGCATAAATGTCGAGAGTTGAACGCTCGCACCTGCCATAATGCATAGCAACAGTTTCTAAACTTATTCGATTTTTGCTCTTGTGTCCGCAAACATGTGCTTCGCAGTTCGCTTTAACCATTGCTATACAGTACATTAAATTTGATTGATCTATTTCCTGCTGTAGACCATGGCATAGAGCAAGGAATGGGGCACTGCCCCATACATCATCGGAACTTGTGCAGTCGCCCTACCCAAACTGAGTTGATGTGTTACCAAGCAGCCGATTCTCATGCTGATTGATTTTGTTTCAGTTCATATCTGAATCAAGGAGTGCAGTTATTCGCGCCTCTCTGGCCACTTTAACGGATGCAGTTCTGAGGAGTACGATTTTTAGCACCCATTCAATTTTCAGAAATGACGTCAGAGGTCAAGACACTATGGTTAATCCTAACTAGAGTTATGTGCCCTTGTGGAACTCCCTTGAAAAGGCGATAAAAAAGTTTGAATGAGGTGGGAAAATTCTCCTCTCTCTGAAGCTGTGCAATGTTTAGATTGCATGTAGGAAGTAAGCTACTGAGGAGTGAGGTATTGTTTCAGAGAACTGACATCTCTTTAAGATGGGTAATCATGGTAGATGTTGAGATGGAACTTTGTGGACATGTTCACATGAGTTCATAATGAAATGCATCTGCAACTTATTGTTCATAAGTTCAAATAACTGCCTGTAAGAGTTCGTGAGATATGAGGTCAATTATTTTCTTACATTGAATATGGTTTTGGCAATGGTCAGCCATGGTTTGTGGACATACATAGTACATGTTTTTCCCAAATGTGACCATTGGCCATGGTGCCATTTAGCAAAACATGGTCGACCATGGTACAGACCATGATACAGACCAACAACCATGGTTTTTTGTCCCCCGCCGCAACGCGACCGGGGACTTCAATATGGTTCTTGCTTCTATGTGTCTGTGGATGTCTTTTTAAATACTTCGCAAGCGATAACTTCCAAATGCTTTATCGGATTCCTCCGAAATTTGGCATCTGCATTCTTTGCGACAAGACATCGGTTGGTATTGCGTTTCAGCAAGATCCGCCTGAAGGTGGTGCCACTGCCTCTTGTTCCAATCTTCCGTGCTTGTCTGTGGATGTCCGCGGATGTAAGTTCAAATACTTTGCAAGTGATAAATCCTAAATGCTTTGTCGGATTCCTCCGAAATTTGGCATCTGCATTCTTTACGACAAGACGCCGGTTGGTATTATGTTTCAGCAAGATCCACCTGAAGGTGGCGCCACTGCCACTTGTTCCAATCTTCTGTGCTTGTCCGTGGATGTATGTTCAAATACTTTGCAAGCGATAACTCCTAAATGCTTTGTCGAATTCCTCCGAAATTTGGCATCTGCATTCTTTGCGACAAGACGCCAGTTGGTATTATGTTTCAGCAAGATCCACCTGTAGGTGGCGCCACTGCCTCTTGTTCCAATCTTCAGTGAATGTCCGTGGATGTGTGTTCAAATCCTTTGCGAGCGATAACTTTCAAACGATTTGTCGGATTCCTTCAAAATTTGGCAAATGCATTCCTTGCGACAAAATGTCGTTGGTGTTGCGTTTCAGCAAAATCCGCCCGGAGGTCCATTCCATTATTTCGTGCTTCCAATGATAACTTAGAAACACTTGAAACATTTTGGCGGGGGACCTAGCATCCTCTGGCTGCTTGTCCATGATAGTTCATAGTCTGACTCTTGCCATGGGGTGGTTTGCTTTTGCCTCAAAAGGCGCATTGATCAGTGAGTTTGCTGTATAAGAAAAAGGGGCCTATTTGTCATGTAAGGAAACACAATAGGTGACCAAATGTAGGGAACCTTGTTAAATTTGGAAGAGCTACCTGACAATTTAGCTATATTACACATGGAGTTTTGAAGATCCTTCAATGACAAACTGCTCGAAAAAAGGGTACTCATACATGTAGGGGGTTGGCATCCATCTGAAAAGAGCCTTTGTATGGAGAAATTATACATGTATAATTCATCAAACTGATTTAATATCAGAAATGCAAGTTTGTTGCTCACAGGACAAGTCCAAACTCCTGCATATGATGATAGAGCAGAAGTCTGTTGCAAAGTATCAGTAATTGACAAGAGCTTATGTCATACCCCTATCGTCGACGGCGTCCAATAATGTTGAGACAATGTTAAGGGTGGTATCTTTATAAATACTTGTTCCATTGCTCCCAAAATTGGCATATATGTATTATTCAGAATATTGGGAGGAGGATGTTGAGGTGTTTTTTTTTGCATTCTGTTTTATGTTAAGGTCAGTGTTATTCCATGTTACGGCAATCGTAATAGGAGTGCTACATGTAGATTCATAAATACTTCACCTATTCTGCCCGTACTTGGCATACATATATTATCAAATCATCTGAGGGGTATGTTGCAGATTGCAGATCTGCGAATATTTGTTTAGCCTAATTAGCTAATTAAATGGCAAATGTGCTATGACCATGTTAAGCCAATCATAATACATGTAAGGGCGCTACATGTATTCATAAACACTTCACTGATAGTGCCCATACTTGGCATACATAACATATGGGGTGTTCTGATAGGGATGTGGCAGAATGGCTGCATTCTGTGAATACATGTACATGTAGGGATGTGGCAGAATGGCTGCATTCTGTGAATACATGTACATGTAGGGATGTGGCAGAATGGTTGCATTCTGTGAATACATGTACATGTAGGGATGTGGCAGAATGGTTGCATTCTGTGAATACATGTACATGTAGGGATGTGGCAGAATGGCTGCATTCTGTGAATACATGTACATGTAGGGATGTGGCAGAATGGCTGCATTCTGTGAATACATGTACATGTAGGGATGTGGCAGAATGGCTGCATTCTGTGAATACATGTAGGGATGTGGCAGAATGGTTGCATTCTGTGAATACATGTACATGTAGGGATGTGGCAGAATGGTTGCATTCTGTGAATACATGTACATGTAGGGATGTGGCAGAATGGTTGCATTCTGTGAATACATGTACATGTAGGGATGTGGCAGAATGGTTGCATTCTCTGAATACATGTACATGTAGGGATGTGGCAGAATGGCTGCATTCTGTGAATACATGTACATGTAGGGATGTGGCAGAATGGTTGGATTCTGTGAATACATGTACATGTAGGGATGTGGCAGAATGGTTGCATTCTCTGAATACATGTACATGTAGGGATGTGGCAGAATGGCTGCATTCTGTGAATACATGTACATGTAGGGATGTGGCAGAATGGCTGCATTCTGTGAATACATGTACATGTAGGGATGTGGCAGAATGGTTGCATTCTGTGAATACATGTACATGTAGGGATGTGGCAGAATGGCTGCATTCTGTGAATACATGTACATGTAGGGATGTGGCAGAATGGCTGCATTCTGTGAATACATGTACATGTAGGGATGTGGCAGAATGGTTGCATTCTGTGAATACATGTACATGTAGGGATGTGGCAGAATGGTTGCATTCTGTGAATACATGTACATGTAGGGATGTGGCAGAATGGCTGCATTCTGTGAATACATGTACATGTAGGGATGTGGCAGAATGGCTGCATTCTGTGAATACATGTACATGTAGGGATGTGGCAGAATGGTTGCATTCTGTGAATACATGTACATGTAGGGATGTGGCAGAATGGTTGCATTCTGTGAATACATGTACATGTAGGGATGTGGCAGAATGGCTGCATTCTGTGAATACATGTAGGGATGTGGCAGAATGGCTGCATTCTGTGAATAGAATCATAAGTACGGTACCTCACCTGTATTGTACTTAGGTTTGGCATAATTGTTGTTTAGGATGTTGTGAAGTGGATATTACAAAATCATTCTATTCTAAGACTATTTAATTACGGTACATCTCAATTACCTAATTAAATGACAAGTAATGCTATGATTTCATGGTACTAATCAATATGGTCAGGCAAGCTCTTTTGTATAACATTGCTACCATTCCTAAAGTTTGGAGTCACAGTGGGTCAAAGTTGTTCCTTTTATCATCAATTGGTTTTAACTACATGTACCATAGCTCAAGAATGATAGTCTAACTGAACTTTAATAAGTGGACACATACAATACATTGGTTGTGAACTTCAGCCAAAATTGACATTGGAGTTTGTCTGGAGCCTTCAAATATGTTGATCTCTGTTTTGTCACAAACCATATCTTGAGAATGTACAGGATTTGAACTACATTTTCTGAGTCACTAGGTTAAACTGTCAATATGTCACCATTTGTTTTTGCAACCAATTGTTTGTTTGTCAACCAGGGCCCTATATTTGAATACCTCAAAGGCTGAGGGGTTCTTCATGCTTTGCACAGTTCATGTTTTATTTGCTTTAATCAGCATAATGAACAACAGCATACATGTAGAGGTAATGTTAATGAGCATATGGCCATTAAATGATTCACAACTATTAAATATTTAATGTCATCAAATATTTAATGGCGATTGATAATTTTTGGTCTTTGAAGCAGAAGCAATTATAATGGGCCTGGAATTTCAAGGGGGTGCAAATCTAGTTCATGCATGCCACCAACATGTGGGTGCATCTCTGCCATATATATTAGCATATACAAAATGATGGAAAGCACCACTGGATTAAAATTCTGTGGAATGACGCATGCCTTCTGGAGCCTACAGGTGTTATTTTCTGTTTAAATTTTGCAGAAAAAAAAATGCTGCAGAAAACTGGCCAATTAAGAAACCTGTGTGATCCCTATCACAGATCAATGGATCTATGCGGACATGTGCAGGTGAATAGAGTACATATAGGTACATATAGGTAGATATGTTATAGAGCCCTCCACTCAGTTGGCCTGAAGCGCTCCAGTGAGCAGGCAGTCTCTGACCTAAACCCACTCATGTGTCCCTGACCAGGTTTCCCGCATTATAGAGGCGGAAATATCAGCAAAGCTTCAGCACATCTCCGACTCAAAGGCTGGCACACTGTAAGCTCGTGGAGCGCTCGGCTTGGCCTTAAGTCAGCATTTGGCCTTGTATGATTAGACTGTCTCTACATGTGGACTGCCTGTAACCAGATTGTTTGTACTCCGGCAGGACTAACACATGGTCTGACTTCAGGGACTTGATCATACTGGCCTGCCTGGCACCGTTGACTTGCGAGGAGGAGATATAGTATCCAGTATGGATCCGTTAGACTAGGTGAGTGTGGGAGCTTGGGAGGACAGATTTCACAATATGTACATCATACATTGTGTGGTGGTGTTCGTGTTGTTGTTGTTGTTGGAGCCAGGTACATGTTGACACTGTGATCTGGTATATTCTAGATTTCAGCTTGTAAAAACCCTGACCTGGCCTAACCTCCTATTGTATAATCAGGGCTTAGATTAATGAGTTCCTGGCACGTTGCCCTTAACGCATGATAACCATGCTACGTGCACATCTACAGCGCACTGAACTCAATGCTTCCTTAATAGGTGCATATGGGTTGTTGGTGTTAACACTCGATACACTTTCCCCTAATCATAATGGCAACAGGCAAACATATCATGCATTTTTCACATCAATGATACAAGTGCTATTAGAAATAGACATAGATTAGTTAATTCATGTTCTGTAAATCTCGTGCTCGCTACCCAAAAATATAATTATGTACATTGTGCAATTTGAGACAATTCTAGACACTGGTGAGGTGTCTAACAAAACATGTTTAGGCCTACATGTATGTATGTAATTCAGGCATGTTTGGTTGAATTTTTGGTTTCTAATTATCAATTTTTAAATGCAAAATAATGAAATATCTTAAATAATATCGAGCATTCTATGACAAACTTGAACTTCCACACATATATGTTGGTAGAAATTCTTTGAACATTATGACGTATTGTAGATGCAGTTGAAGAAACAATGCTATTAAATGAAGTGTTATTTCCTTTCTATATGTATTGTACCTTCTGTTAGATAAAAGTTGATGAAGTGGCATTATAAGTTCCATCTATTTAATCCTGGATGTAAAGGGTACTCAAACTTTGATGAGAAAGCGTCGTGGTGATGCTAAATCTTCAATCACAACAACTAAATTCTCCCGCCAGGAAATCATCGCTGATAAAATTTACTTTATTCAGAAATTGACAAAATAGTTCAGTTAGGCCATTGTCACTTAATTGGTTGTTTAGCATGACCAGTCCTCATCTATATTTTGAGGGCAAATAATTAAAATAGATGAGGGATTTACAATTTTGTGAGTAAAATTGACTCATTTTCTTCATATTCGTATACAATTGGTTTGCAATTTAATAATCATTATACATGTAATTATAGCATCTAGCATGTGTATTTAAAAAATCAAGGTCCTGCTAAACAAGCAATCAAGTGACAATGGCCTTATATAGAGTTAATTGTTTCATTCTTGAGGATGATCAAACTTATTCGAATGTCTTGATTGAATTTTGTTTGTAGAATTGGGGGTTGATTGAATTCCAATAGTATGATTGAATTATTAGAGGTCAGATATACAACGGCTTAATTGTATGTAAGCTGATCAGAATTTGACCCAAACTTCAGGGCTAATTGAATCCATAAATACATGTACATATGAGAGTAGCATTCATTGAACTACACGTATTAGAACTGTAACCGTTTGACATACGGTTATCCCTCTAATAATTCAATCACAGGAAATGAAATTTCCAACCATAAAATCTTGGGATTGCGCAAATTCATTAGAGCAGGAACCGGACAAAATGGTTCAAAATCATGCAGATACATTCATTATTTCTTTATTTCAATTATTTTAGAGGGTGACCAAATTTATTAGAAGAGCCAAATTTTGTCCTAAAAATTAGGGATGATCGAATTTTGATAGGGGATTAAATTATTACAGGGATCGTCATTAAAGACTGCCCAAGACAGGTGAATGTAGCACTGGGGCAGGTAGTTTCTAAGCCGACATGCCCGACTGGACAGGTCATTTTGGCTGAATAAATTCGCCAGCTGTGCATCTGTCGCAACTATTGAAGACAGTCAAGTTTTTACAGTATGGCAGAACAAATTTATGGTGACGCGAGACTTTTACGTATATTTTGTTCGTTTTTTCTCAGCTCGAGTGCATCCATTCCCGTATAGTGTATTTGATGTGGTGCTCCTGTGCATGGTTTTTCTCCCGACTCGGCCGTTAGACATTCGCTCATTGGCCGACGTTGGTCTCGCTGGGGCCTATCGGCCAATCGCAGAGGAATTTATTCGCTCTGCGGCCAGTCGCAAAATGGCATCCAAACAATTTTCGCTGTCAAAGTTGGGCAAGTAGGAGTAAACATTGGAAAATTAAATTTGCACACCCACTTGGTCGGACAGGTGATCTAAAGATCTAACGTCGAGCCCTGGATTACTGTATTAAGAGATAAAAACATTAACAACTTTTTTGCAAGATACTATACATGTACCTGTAAAAACTTGTTGAGAATGAATTTGTTTTATATTTTTTTTTACATTGCCTGTCATGATTTACTTACTGCACACACCAATCAAATTAATGTTGTTAAAGAAATAATGTCTTTATGGTAGAACACTAGAAAAAACATATTAATTTACCTGTAATCAGATACATTTTGATTAAAATCAGCTGTCCGGAAAATATCATGTGATTTCAAGTGTGTATGAAACACAGTGTAGATCATGCAGAACCTGGTGGGTATGATATGTCTGATATATTAGCTAGGTTATCAGTTGACCTTGTTAGGACAGCTCAGTGTGCTTTGTTCCTTGAATACCTACAGTGTGAGCCAGTCAACCAACCTGACATTATTAGGGCCAGGTAAAGTATATAGAGAGGGTGGTTCGGTGTACTGAACATTCAGGTGATATGATAAGTCGTGGTGCGTGCGGCCCTCACCGTGGTCTCGCCTCATTTGGTCAGGTGGTCATGTGATCCATTATTGTACCCTCGGCTTCTTGGCCTGCCTGTGAAGTCCGGACAAAAGGTGTGTGATCATGGGTATAGCCGAAGTATGCACAGGTATGATCAGTAAATTTTAGCATCAAAATTTCAGTTTGACAAATGTAAAATCTTACACTTGTGATAATGATATAGTTAAAACTGTGCCATCCAGCAATATAAACAGTAGTGCGGTACTGAGGCCAGACACGGGTGAGTGTTTTCACTAAATTGATAGAGATCCGGTCCAATCAATCAAGATGGATTTTCTATGTTTTCGAGATATCCGACAAGTTTAGAACCGGGACGCCTGTTGATTTCACCGAGATTACTCTTATTCATGTCAATATTCAGGAAGATCTCAGTTCTCAAGAAAGATAGGAAATTTGTGGGTTATTTTGGCCTCTAATACTACATTATTGCCAGTTTTTGAGCAAATTTTCTAAGCCATTGCTAAGATCATAATCATCCAAGGGCCTATTAAACTATTCTCATCAGTAGGTTCTTGTAATTTATACATGTACACATCTCATAGTCTTCAAGATCAAAAGAGTAAGAAAAAATGGTTCCAGTCTTCTAGACCAACCAAACTCCCTACCAAACATGGATCAACAGAACCAATTAGGCCTAAAAAATATAATCTTGCGTTTCCGGTAACATGCATCAGAAAAAATAGGTTAGGTAGATAGATAAAAAAAAAAAAAATGATTTTTTTTATATGGGGGCTAATGGAATTTGCATTATTTTACGTTGTTGTTTGTACTACACAACCAGAAAGAGTTCGATTTTGAACTTATGTCATTTATGCATAGATGTTTGCTATAATGGAAAAATACATGGTGCTGGTTATGAACAAGGTGGACGACGACGGTTTTGCAAAAACGTAAGCCTACGTCGATAAAAAAGTTATCCGAGCATATTGCCTGCCTTTATTATTGTCCCCCGCTACTTAGTAGGGGGGGATATTAGAAACACCGGTGTCCGTAATTCCGTAATTCCGAAATTCCGTAATTCCGTAAGATTTTCTTGTCCGGACAATAACTCGTGAACGATTTAACCGATCAACTTCAAACCTTGGGGTGTGCCTTGACATTGGCGAGAGGACGGTTGGGATTGTTTTTCAGCAATGTGCGTAATCTAATATGGCCGCCGTCAGCCATTTTGGATTATAGGCAGTTGGATCTTAGATTTTCTTGTCCGGACAATAACTCGTGAACGATTCAACCGATCACCTTCAAACTTGGGGTGTGCCTTGACATTGATGAGAGGACGGTTGGGATTGTTTTTCAGCAATGTGCGTAATCTAATATGGCCGCCGTCAGCCATATTGCATTATAAGCAGTTGGATCTTGTCCGGACAATAACTCAAGAACGATTCAACTGATCTACTTCATATGTGGGGAGTGCCTTAACATTGTTGAGAGGAGGATTAGGATTGTTTTTCAAGGACGTGCTTAATCCAATATGGCCACCATCAGCCATACTGGATTTCATTGGATTTTAAGCAGTTTGATCTTGTCCGGACAATAACTGTGGAGTACGATTCAACTGATCTACTTCAAACTTGGGGAGTGCCTTGACATCGGTGAGAGGACGGTTGGGATTGTTTTTCACCAATGTGCATAATCCAATATGGGTATATGGGGAGTGCCTTAACATTGTTGAGAGGAGGATTAGGATTGTTTTTCAAGGACTTGCTTAATCCAATATGGCCACCATCAGCCATACTGGATTTCATTGGATTTTAAGCAGTTTGATCTTGTCCGGACAATAACTGGAGTACGATTCAACTGATTTACTTCAAACTTGGGGAGTGCCTTGACATCGGTGAGAAGACGGTTGGGATTGTTTTTCAGCAATGTGCATAATCCAATATGGCCGCCGTCAGCCATATTGGATTATAAGCAGTTGGATCTTAGATTTTCTTGCCCGGACAATAACTCGTGAACGATTTAACCGATCAACTTTAAACTTGGGGTGTGCCTTGACATGGTGAGAGGACGGTTGGGATTGTTTTTCAGCAATGTGCGTAATCTAATATGGCCGCTGTCAGCCATATTGGATTATAAGCAGTTGGATCTTGTCCGGACAATAACTCGAGAACGATTCAACCGATCTACTTCATACCTGGGGAGTGCCTTGACATTGTTGAGAGGAGGATTAGGATGGTTTTTCAAGGACATGCTTAATCCAATATGGCCACCATCAGCCATACTGGATTTCATTGGATTTTAAGCAGTTTGATCTTGTCCGGACAATAGCTGGGATACGATTCAACTGATCTACTTCAAACTTGGGAAGTCCCTTGACCTTGATGAGATCCCGGTTAGGATTGTGTTTCATGAACGAGCATAATCCAATTTGGCTGCCAACTACCAGCGATATTGGATTATGTTGCATTTTAAGCAGTTGCATCTTGTCTGGACAACAAATCTAGAATAATTCAACTGATCGACTTCAAACTTGCAGTTTGGCTTCACATCGGTGAGAGGACAGTTATCATTGCTTTGCAGTTACCTGTGTAATCCAAGATGGCCACCATCAGTCATCTTAGATTTTCAGCATTTAGATCTTGTCTGGACAATAACTCTAGAACGATTCAACCAATCTACTTCAAGCCTGGGGAGTGCATGGACATTGGTGAGAGGACAGTTGGTATTATGTTTTATGGATGTGCATAATCCAATCTGGGTGCCATCCGCAGTATTAGATTATGTTAAGCTCATCAGCGATATCTCCATTTTCAAATCATACTCTTCATCAATGATATGAGATTTCATCGACCAAATAAAATCGACCATAGAGGTCCATGGCCCCCGCAGCAGCAGCGCCAGTTATGGTGGATGTAATCCACCATAACTGGTGCTGCTAGCGGGGGACATGGACCTCCATGGTCGATTTTTGGATATATAGTGTAACTTGGCCCGTCTCAATCTCCTGTCTACCCATTTTTTTTGGCCGTTTGCGAAAATTGCCCGTCCGAAAAAAATAAAATAGGGTCGGCAGAAAAATCTAGGGTCGATCGGTTACTGGAAACACAAGCATCAGATGTACATTGTGTGAAAAAGAATAGGACCCCACCCGTTGGGGTTCCCGGGTGTAAAAAGGAATACGGTAATTCCCCTAATGATTCGATCACCGGAAGTACAGCAAATATGGCTTACATGTATATCTGAAAATATTCTTGATTGTAAAAGCTGCAAAGGGTCAAATTTGTCATTGTATGACTTTTCTTCAATTTGAATGAAGAATGAGAATGTCATTTCTTCTCTGTGTTTGAATAACAGAGTTGAAAAGTGAACTTCCTGTGATTGAATTATTAGAGAAATTACCGTAGGACCCTACCGGTGGGGTTTCCAGATGTGGAAAGGAATGGGATACAAACATTGTGATATGACTGAAATATAGTTGAAAGTGACGTTACATCATATTCACTCACTCACTCAGATGTACATGTAACATCCAAGTATTAATCAGTGGAATTTCTACAGAAGCTTCAATTATTGAAATGGTGGATACAATAAGCAAAGCCCATTAGACCACCATATTCTGCTTGCCATGACGTGAAAATCTAATATTTATGCAATATAGTACATGTATTACTTTATTGTTTTTATTATAATTGTACATGTACATGTATTTACGAAAATAAAATTTGTGCGCTACCTTACATGTACATTCGTAAAACTAAAAGTAGGGGCAAACAAACATGTTCTTAGCCCAGTTGCAGTGAGATCCTCAAGGGAACAATTTAAAGGCTTAAAAACTGTTAAGGAGACATAAAAGTGCAATAAACTGAAGGTAAAGCATCAATAAAATATTTAGTTTTTCAAACAATGTCTACACTCAAACATGCTCCAATGTTATACCTCGTAATGATGTATACTTGAGATAATATCATCACTATATTGTTCTGAATATGGCTCCTCGAGTCTAGGAAAAGAGTCTTGCATAAGAAAACACAAAAAATTTAAACATCCCCCTCTAAGATCATGACCAGGCCCATTTATTTAAAATTCTTGAATGCTATCTATCATTAGACTTCCTGAAATTTGGTTATGGTGCGATTTAAGGGAGTGCCCTTGTCCTCCCCTGCTTGCCTAGCTGCTCCCTCCTTGTCCTGTCTGCTCCACTATTGTCCACCCACTCCAGCCTTGCCTTGCCTGCTGTCTTGTCCACCGGCCCCCTCCTTTCTTACCTTGCCTGCACTATCTCTTGTCCACCTCCTCCAGCCTTGCCTTGTCCACCCCCTTGAACCTCACCGTGCCTGCCCTATCTCTTGCCCTATTCTTCAGCCTGTATTCCATCCATTTATTTAAATCATTAGATGTTATGCATGTACATGTATGTACATTCCTATGAAGTAGGCTCTCATTTGCAAATTGTCCACTATCGTGAGTGAGTGAGTCCATCTGAATCCTTTCGTCGCCAAATAAATGAGAACCGTTGACATGAGAACCTTGATTTGTGGCATGAACGTGCATTAGGGGGTCTGTTACCAGCAAGTTTGGAGCTGACCTACTTTTGATTAAAATTTGACCTACTTACATGTAGGTGACCTATAACATTACGCTTGGATCCCCAAGTCATCTCGGTGACCTATAACGCTTGGACCCCCAAGTCATCTTTCGCACCCTACTTTGTAGGTCCTCTGACGTTAGTCACACTACTGATGTGTAGCTATGTACAAACAAGAACATTATTACATCTGTGTGCATGATAGGTATATATGTAGAATATATTTGCATCTAGTGTTAACAGGGCTGGGATTGTGGACAGATTTATAGTGATCTCTACCTTTAAAGCCTTACTGTCCATTTGTCAATGTTTTTATAACTCGATAACCACACGACATAGAGATCAGGAGAGTTACATAGACCTATTTTGAACCAGGGGCGAGAAGAAGGCCACGCTCATATTTCTTTTTCCTATGTAATTATAAGTATAATCGGCCTGCATGATAAACGACATAAAGGCAGGGCAGAACTTGATGGTGTATGCCATACATTTTTACTTTAGACAGATAGGGATCAGAACAGAGGAGGTGAATCACAGTTAAAATAAACAGATCAGACAGAAACCTGTACAAAATAACAGGCTGTGGACCCGTCTTTAAAAAAGTCTTTATTCAGTCAGAGCCATCTGCCTAGAGACATTGTTTCCAGGGTATACCCTACTGAAAATCAGACCAAAATCTCAGTGAAATTTCAGTGGAATTTCGGCAAAATTTCATTGAAATAACAGTGAAAGAAAAGGTTGAAATCAGACCAAAATATCAGTGAAATATCAGTGAAATTTCTATTAAATTTCTGTGGGATCTCAGTGATTTTGACCAAAATTTCAGTGGCATTTCATTGAAATAACACTGAAAGAAAAGGTAGAAATTCAGTGAAATTTCAGTGGAATTTCATTGAAATAACACTGAAAGAAAAGGTAGAAATTCAGTGAAATTTCAGTGAAATTTCATTGAAATAACACTGAAAGAAAAAAACAGTAACGACTGAAAGGTGAAATTTCAGTGCAAGGATATTCTTCAAAATTCCAGCTAAATGTCAAAAAGACACCAGGAATTGAGACTCTTACAAGAAAATGTTTATACATGTCATATTACAGCCAATAAATAACTAATTAATTACTTTTGTAAGACCACATCAACAGCAGAACAAGAAATAATTAAGATATAGTTTTGTCATTTTTTGCAATATTTATTTCACAAAATTATTCACACTTTTGAATTTTATTAAAAAGGTCAGAAAAGCAATTAAATAAAAAGGTCATCTCATGATTTGGGAAGAATATCAATTCCTCTAAATTATGAAGAAAACAAAACTCTTGACTAATCTGCATAACGAGCATGTTGCATTTGTGTTTGTTTTGCAAGTGCCAACGGAGACCAAACACAAACGGATCTTACTGAACCTGATTGTTGTTGATAACGAACTTGGATCAAGTGGGATAAAACATGATGAAAGACAAAACCACAAAACTTTATTGATTAACACTTGAAATACATTGTACGTGAACGTAAATTACTTACCAGATGTGTTGTTGTTGTTCTGAAAGCACATCTGACAGTCGTGTGACCAATTTTACTGCATTTTTTAGTCTTCGTTAAAAACTAAATGAACTCCAATTGAATTTGTTATAAAAAAGTGTCCATTTATGACATAGATAATCCTTGCAGAAACACACAAAAAAACCGAAACCCGGTCAATAACCGAAACAGCAAAAATCGCGGTCTGAAATTGGCGGTTATCGCAGCACGAGACATCTCCGCAGAAGGAGAGCGGGACGTCCGTCGATTGGTCCATATCTTCCCAGCACAACTCTCAGAATAGCAGAACATTTACCAAAAGATCATCCGTGTCGTTGATAGTTCATAATACAGCAGTAGTATTCTGTTTCTGACCTCTTCCACCAACAGATATCAAGTACTTCGTGAATTTGTTGGAAGTTCAACATCTCGCGCACAGGTACTTCTATCTACCGTCACGAGTTGAAAATAATCTTGCAACAACAACAACAACACATGCAAAATATCGAAGCGCCACCTGCAGGTAAGACAACTCCTGTGAGAATATCTGTGGGAAAATGATTTAGAAACTGAATATTTCCTATTACTTTTTCCAATTGAAGGACATTACTCCAAAGAATAACAACAAAAAATGTATGTATGTTTTTTAATGATAGTGGAATAATTTTACTAAGTTAATTTATTTAGATTTCATAATTTTTATTTTATTTTCTTAAAAAAAAGAAGAAAAAAAAAAGAAAACAAAAAAACCCACAATGAATTCACTCATGAGAAAGGCAAGTCTATTTTTTCTCAAATCACAATTCTTAAACTGATAAACAAGAACAAAAGCATGCAGTTGTTCTTGTTGAGTCTGGCTTATACATTATAAATTGATTATTTCTAAATGAACGCTTAAGCAAAACATTGTGCAATTATAATTTTGATAAAGTTTGCTTTCTACATTCAATTGCAACTTCCATTTTTGGTAAAAATACTTCGTGTATATAGCAGATGGTCACAAAATACTAAGAAAATGGTCCTTACATGTATTTATTTTCTTCATTCTTGTCTTTATATCACTATTCATTGAGATCACTTTTTTCTGTATATGTTGTTTCATGCTTTTCAGTGAGATTTGTAGTGAAATTGAAGTGACCGATTTCACAGAATTTTCAGTGGGATTAAACTGGCAGATGAGATTTCATTGAAATTTGATGAAATCACTGAAATAATGCGATATTTGGTCTTTTCACCAAATTTCACTGAAATTTCATTGAAATTTCACTGAAATTTTGGTCTGATTTTCAGTAGGGTTACTATATGGCATGATTGTCTATTATTGTAAGTCCACAAAATTCCGAGAGATGGGGAAAATGCCAAACTAAATTCAGCAGATAGCCATCATTCAAAATGTGTTGTCTCATATAGCTCGATAAAAATGTCATGTAGAGATATTATATACGTCATTGTAAAGGTCGTACTTGGGAGAATGACATGGAACTATTCTAGGCTGTGTCCCTGGGGGTGGGGCTGGCCAAATAGTTTTTCCTATGTTATCATATGATAGAGCATATAATGTTAGTTCTAAAATTGGAGTGAAGCATCAGCCATTCCTGACTCAGGAACCACTGGGCGTACAGTCACGATTCATACCTCTTCAGACAACTCTCGCAAATGGAAGTGCCATGAAGTTTTTGGTGCTGGACAAGTGCAGAGAAAACCATTAATTTAAAGACATGTAAATTGTATTTCCACAGGTAAAGCCCGAAATTTACTGAACATTTTATCCTTTATTCCGCCTCCTGTACTTTCAAAACGGTAAATATTAAATTGGTGATTGTTATTCATAAATATGAATTACAATGTGACCTACATGCCCACGTAGCGTGCCATTTCGTCTCTAGTTGTACAAACAAGTTGACATTGTACATTCCATACAAGGTATATACCACTCTGAAAGGAAAATTCCTACATTATTGTAACTGTTACACATGTACATCATTAAGGACTAATTGAGGTTGATGTTAGCAAACTGCAGCCTCGTAGCCACATGTACATGTAGTTGATCCATGATCACATCAGACCTAGAATTAATTTCAAGGTAATTTCTCTCTAAAATAATTTCTCTAGGGGGCGAACCAATTCATATCAAATGAGGCGTGAAACTGCAGGCTCAACTTTCTCTTTTATGTCTGCAGCAAACTCCTCGCAGTGCATGCACCATTTCGCAAGCCCGCTGCACCATCACTGCTTCTATTCGAGCCTGACCTCTGCACTTAGACATCAAAAAAATCAAGTGTCATATCATTTGGATGTTGTCAAAAATTTAGGCAAGCAGCAGTTTGGCTGATTTCCTTTATATCATTTGGGGATTTTTGGATGAGACGATGCATTATCTACCGGTACAAATAAATTTGATGAGAGGAGAAGTATCAGACCTTCTTAAACCATATAAAATAATCATTTACCCTCTCATGGCCAGTGCTGGCAGAAAAAAGTTTATATCTGAAAATATTCTTCACATATACGCAGTTGACTTTGTCTGAAATTCTTCTCGATGTGGTACATTGTGCCAGTAAATCCTTAGTTTGATAACATGGAATGCTGTTTTCGAGGTTCCCAAACTCCCACCAGGATTACATGTAGTTTCTCCATATTTCTTGTCTATTAATGACTGCTGGATGTCACTTATTTATGTAGCCCTGAACCAGAACATCATCTCACAAACATACATTTATCAGTCCAATCTTTTTTATCAAGTATAATCAATATAAATATATTTGGTATCACTCTGCTATCTGTGACCTTTTGATTTAAAACAGTGTTTAATTTAAAAAAAAAACAAAACTTACCACTGGGGAACTATTTATTAATGATGGGTTCATTTAGACCTACTGCTGCTCAGACTAGACCGTGGTGAATTAGGTCCAACCTACATGTAGTTTGGGTATAATCTACAAAACATGTCAGGTTATCTCATCAAAGCCTGTTCTCCACGCCATTATATCTGTCAGAACAGCCCTGCTCGGAGAATGGCAAAGAGTGTATTCATGCCCAAGTTGGCTGACGTATGGCAAAGATACGGTGAAACATATTCTTATCGACTGTATAGATTGTAAGATTGTAAGAGATAAATTTTATCGAGCAACTACTCTGGAAGATCTTTTTAATCGAGCGAAAGAAGATTGTATTTTAGATTATTTGAGAGAGATTGGTTTGTTGTATAAATTTTAATGTATTTAGATGTTTTTAATGCATTGGTTTACTGAGCTATCGACTTGAATACTTAGAATTTTGTTTGATCGTCGCTATAGCTGAAATATTGCTGAATGCGACGTTAAACCGTTATTCTCTCTCTCCTACAATCAAAGGGCCATAGCTTTGTATGGAGAATGTTACAACCCCCCTCCCCCACTACATCTGTTGATGCAGAGCTTAGGGTATCCATGCTTTAATGCTTGCATGTTCCCCTGCCCGTTTGACTATTTTCTTTTCTCTCCTCAAGCACATAATGTTGATAAGTATGATCTGGCTATTTCCATATGGCCCAGATATCGCTCCATGCATCAGCCAGTATATACACACGATATACGTGGGTTTAATCCTCAGGTGTACGTGGTGAACATGGGGCTTAGTATGGTGGAGAAAACCGTTCCAGATTGATGAAAACTCTAGTGTTATAAATATACTGGTATAGAATTACATCGGGATTGGGAATGAAACCATGCTGAACGTTCACACTGCCAGCCAGGCTTGACAACTCCGCTATTCAACATGTTCAACACAATAGGTCTGTCCAAGTTGCACTTAACTGCTCTTGGGGTTTTCTTTTTTCCTCCTTCAATCTAGGCCACAGTTCTCTTTACAAATGTCATGCATGGCAGAGCTTCAGACACCAGGCGTTAAAAAAATGAATAAAAAATCCCTGGAAGAGAATAGGTGAACAGCAAATATTTTGAAAGAGGATAGAATTACTCAATCTTAGCTTATTTTCGTGTCATGGTCTGTATGCTGCAGACACATAGCTGTTATGCTCCGGCATAATATGGCAATTAAAATGAAAAGGCAGCTCTAGGGGGCTCCAACTAACAGACTCTGGTATATCACATTATTATATCTAGGGAAAACCGGCCTGAATTGTAAAGTGAGTTTCAGTTGATGTGGAGATACTCAAATACTTGTTAGGACTTAAAATGGACCATGCCGACTCGCTTCAGCAACTTTCACGGTAAATGTAGTGTTCCTGATGCAATTAATGCTTTTATTGTCAGTCAAATTACTTTCTTCAGTGTGTTAATAGACTTGAAAAAGAATTTTTTCTTCATGGTTTTTTTTTTTGTGAATGAGTTGCACATGTTTGTTTGCAGTGAATGGCCTATGAAAAGACTGCATTGTATGGTTCTACTTCTTAATACGTATTTGGTTGAATATTTAATGACAATTTAATGAATTTCATTCAACTGCTACATGTATACATAGTGGTGCATGTACTTGTATTGCAATTGAATTGATAGAATCTATCTATTTCAGCCGTAAGTAATTACAGACTGGAAATCAAATACATTCTTCAAGAGTACATGTTACCAGCCATTGTACATGACTGCACATTTTCAAAGTACTTTTCTCAAGTAAACCTAAGCTCTTACACCTCTAGAACTGTAACTTTGTCCCTCATGTAGTTCTAGAGATGTACTCGATGAAGTTCTGGAGGTCTATACTTGAGGTGTACATACACGTTTGTCGATGTCTAGTACATGTAATGTATCGTGTACTCTTATTGTGACGTTACCTAATGTCCTCTGGGAAACTGGGAAATACAAGGACACCAAAAGCATTCCTGGGATTTTAACCCTCGCAATAGTCAGGGCTTTAGATTTTCCACTTGATAAAACATTAAATGTTGTCCCCAAATTAGGATGCGCCCAAATAAGAGAGCAAAAAAAAATGATTGAAATGTTCTATGAAATTTTGGGGTTTTTTTAAAATATGTTTCTTGCCTCAAGAATCAGAGTAGTCTAAATGCTCAGAGAGATTCCTCATCAATTCAGCAAGATATTTGAGTCCAAGCCTAGATATTATGCCAGAATTCAGGATTTGGGTTCTCACTAATATTAGCGCATTTCCCTGCCTAAAAAAATATTGTTCATACCCAAATTAGGATAATGTAAAGCCCTGGTAATCCAGGCGCAGACCAAACGAGTGCGCTTCATGAGGATAAGCTGTACATGATAAATAGTTGAAAACAGATGAAAAGAAATATTTGGTGAGAATCTGCTCATTATACCTGTTGTTTTCCATAAGAGCCCAGATTAATGCCCAGGGACACCGACATGTTGGGTCTACATTACCCTGCCCTGTGTGCCAGTGTTCAACCCTTTCACCTATTATTCCTGGTATACAGGGATAACGAGAGTGTGTACCCATACGACCATTCCCGGTAGACCGGGTTAGCTTTAAACCTGTTGGCCATCACACTGGGCACAGACTTTTATTTTTTTGCATTCATTTTAACAGAAACCTATCAAACACTGTATACTTCTGGAAAGCGAAAACCTTGATCAATTTGATTCTCAAAATTGTTTGCTTGTCTGCGAAATAAATAAGGCAAAATTAAATGTTGAACGAAAAAAATTGGAGTGGAAAATGCATTTTTCTCCACATACCGTGTGACGGGCCCGTCGACAGCAAGCCGCAGAAATGAAAAAAATCTTCGAAAAAAACCTCATCCTAAATTCTGTATTTTTGAAGTTACACGACTGGTAAAACGTGGTGAATACTCCCCAGATGATTAAAACTGCCAACAACGACCGACAAAATTTATTTCCATATTTTTATGAGTCTTGATCTGCGAAGTTTGTCGAACAATTTTAAAGATGTCGGCAGAAGCTGCGGAAGTGAGCCGACGAGCCAATCGGTATGCATAATTTTGCCCACGTGACCTCTAACAGCCAACAGATTGAGACAAGCAAGCTGGAAGGATGGAATTACCTCATTTTATAATCCAATCGTATCCTCCATTTTATTTTCCCCATCCATCCCAGGTTATGTCATGTGTAGAAAGGTGGAAGGTCACGCTTTCCAATGAGAGGTCAAACATAAAAATTGTCCGAGTAAAACTCGAGATATTAACGCTGTCAAATGCGGTCAAAAAAGACAATTTCTCCGTTGAATTTCAACATTTTCAAGTCGAGAAAGCCGGGGAAAGCACATTCTCTTGCAGTAAAACCTAATTTTTTATGCAATTTTATTTTGCTATAAAACTAGAGCAAATAACACTGGAGTGTGTTTTGTGGAGACAGGGTTCCAAAGTTTTTCTACAAATCTCTGACGCAAACACAATTTCTAGCATTCCAAAGAAACATTTTAACAGTTCTGAGGGAGTTGATCATCAGCAGGTCACTTTTGTCAGGGGAAATAATCGGCGAAAGGGTTGAGGATTGGGGAGCTGACAAATGGACTACATTGTATCTCACTGTTCCTCAATTTAATAGCCTTACCTCTTTGTGCAAGTCTTGGGGTTGCACAAACAAACAGAAAGTTGTAAATTATAGCAGCAAAATGTGAAAGATCAGTGATTTTGGTCACATTTCTCGCACATGTGTGGTTCAGAAGACAGTGGTCAGGCTATTAATATACATGTTAGTATGTAAGAATCATGTTAGCATGTAAGATGATCTGGATGATGGGAGTTCATCTTTTTTATGATGTATACATTCACAGCTAAAAACTACAGCCTGTCGGGAATTAAGCTGGTAAAACCCTGTAGCCCTATCATAAACTTTTAGCATGATAATCCTGCACATGTCGCTCAAGATGGCAAACAGGGCTTGTCTAGTATGTCTATAGAAGCTTAATAACTGCCAGGACGATTTAATTTGTCAGTACTTTAGTGGGAAATTAAGTAGCGGGGTGTTTTTATGATGGAGAAGTGTAAGTGATTTGTCAAGTTGTCTACTATGGTTAGACAGAATGATATGATCTATGCCAGACAGTTCTAGTCCTATACATGTACATATATATCTCCATGGGGATTCTCTACATTTTTTCACCATCCAGGCTTAAAATTTTGTTTGATCGTTGTCATATAGCTGAAATATCACTGAACGCGACATTAAACCTTAATTCTCTCTCTCTCTCTCTCTTTCACCATTATTACTTACGAATGATTATATGTATGTGAAGTTTTAATATTTTTTTATATGATATATTGTTTTTGCATTTATTAAGTTCAAGCCAATGTATAAATTCCACAATCAGTATTTTAGCCAATCTGGTATGTAAATATATTACTATTTATAGGGCGTTTTCTTCATCATTCTCTGTCACAATTTTATTATTCTTTTTATAGAAGTTTTTTTAAGGCTATGTTGGAGATCAATGTACCTCAACTCAGTGTACAAAAATACATGTACCCTTCATTGAATTAATGAATCATCATCATCAAGTTACAGCACGGATTCTTGTTGACCTGCAGTCCTATTTGATACATGTTTAGCTCAGCTCTTTATGAATAGGCACATGGTCATCATATGATTGCAATAGCAAGTTCAGTCTGTGTGTCCACTTTGGTAAGTGGTCTTCAGTTTCAGATAAGTGGCTTGATATAAACTTTGGACATATGGGGCAGGGAAGAACCCTATAGATGTATTTTGAGATGGTCAAGCTTAGGTCACTGACTCAAAGTCCATGAAATCATATTTTTATGGCTGCTTTGAGTAGGTGAATTGTGGTGACACCTCAGCCGACTAGACAAGAAAGAAGCCTATTGATTGAATGTCATTCTGTTTGTCCAGCAGTATGTCGGATAGCTCTAGTTCCAGGTTATGGATTGGAACTAAACTCTGGGTGTATCATACATTTGGCGACAAGGAAAATATTTTGATATGTTTGCAGGTCAAAAGGTTAACGGTCCTGGCTTCTGTGGCCCAAATATCAGAATATCAGCATATCAGCATGACTTGATTGTGAAGTTGACCATCCAGTGCCAAACAATGTATAGTGCTGTAATGTTGAGCCCCAAAATTATTCATAGATACAGGGCTCACTTTAGAGCATGAGAGATGACCTGCAAAAAAAAACCCCTTCCAAAAAATTTGCAGGTCAAATCCAAGATGACCTGCAATTGCAAAATTTGACCTGCATTTTTTTAATAAGATTTTCGAAATTCTTTGATGGACCACAGCTCAATAACGGACTTTACACTTAATGCATTCAGTGTAAGTGTCAGCAAATTGTACGAGTGCCGCTAATCCAAGCTTGTTGAAAATTTCTCACCGTTTGAATTTGCCGTTCGTACTTCGAACACAGCGAGCAGTTCATTTCTGTCACAATATCATGTCCGGTTTTTTTCTCCTTTTTCGTAATGTTTAGCCAGTCGTTAAACCCCCACGATCGTACAGTTGATACTTTTGCCATCACACAATTTATTTCATTATTTGGCAGCCCGGCAAATTAATCTGTCAGTTCATTTTGGCCAGTCTCTCAGCAACAAACGAACGGAAATAGGATTCCTAGAACAGCGGCGCACGCATGCGTAAGGACAGTAAAGGGAGACAACAGTTCTCTATTTCCAAGTAATATTTACTTTTGCCATCGATCTGAACTCGACCACGACGATGTATTTTGTGTTGAAAAAGATGAAAAGTTTTCTACCTTTTGGACATGCCGTCGACGAAAATGATCTCCAGAATATCCACTGAACAGAAGATAATAACAATTTCTGCCACAGAAATTATGACCTGCAATTTTTTTTTTTTTTTTTTGCAGGCGAATTTTCACATGGCCTGCAACACCTCAAATTTGGCCTGCAAATTGCAATTTGCAGGCCGCCAATTCGAGCCCTGAGATAGTTTCGTAATGATTTCTTTCACCCAACTAAAAAGATCTAAAGTAGCTGCTCAATAAAAAGAATCTCCATAGTGAAGTGAACTTCAGACTGTATGTTAGGTTACATGTATTTGAGAGAAATAGGTTTGTTGCATAAGTTTGTTGTATGTTTTAATGTGTTGGATTATTAAGTTATTAACATGAATACTTAGAACTGTGTTTGATCATCACTAAAAAGCTGAAATATTGATGACCGCAACGTTGAACCTTAATTATCTCTCTCTTTCTCTCATTGACGGAGGAAGCCGTATCTATAATTTTCCATATACCGGATTTCTGTTCTTCCAAATTGGCACCAGAAACAAACAAAAGAGGCATTAAGTGTTTGCTCTGTCTGTCTGTCTGTCTGTCTATCCATCTGTCGCACCTAAATTGTATAATCATCTGGTCCTAGAGTTTTGAGAATGCTATTGAAACTTTGCAGGATTATTAAACATGCTTCAAAGATGTGCACCTGCTATTTGTGAGATGAAATATTAATTTTTGTCAAATGTTTGGGACTTTTGACCATTTTCACCACCAATTAAAGTGTACTAAAGTATAAAAAAAGTGTTGTCAACTAGTCCTGTAGTTCTTAGTGGATGGCCCTGAAACATTCCTAGCTTGTTGAACATACTTTGAAGTCTCTGCTATTGTGAGAAGAAATTTTAGAAAATGTCACGAGCCAAGAAAATTCCATGATGCCAGTTTTAATATAGAATTTACCTGACTGGCAGAGTAAGTTGGAAGAAAAGCTGGAATTGCTGATAAATCTTGAAGTTACTTTTCAAAAGTTGTCTCACTGTCTATTAAAGTGCCTGCAAACAGATTTTGGCTAGACACTGGCAACAGACGGTTTAAATTGTTGAAACTGATTATTAAACTAATTAATAGCCAAAATGATATAGTTCTCAACAGTTGTCAGGCAATAAAATCTGCCCATGTTGTAAAAAAAGATAAATATTATGTAACTTGAATGAGCTGTCTGAATTGACATGATGCACTGTCAATAGGCCGGCTTTCACATAATGATTTAAATTCTTTTTCTCCAATTGTGAGTGCTGCACACGTGCGAGCCGATGGACAATGTAATATTTAATTCATGCATGTGTTTAGTGTAATACATTTCCCCATTGTGCTAATTAGCTCACGTTTGTCAGGTTAATAAGATGTTTGTGGTGGGTCGTAAATGATTATCTCCAACAATAATAATAGCTCTTTCACCTGTGATTTGAGTCATTAAACGTGGCGAGTGCTAGACGGGACAGGTATTGTGTCTGCCGTCAGTGACGCTCGACTTAGGACCGATACACCTGACTCTTATTAACTGCCTCATTTCCACATAATTCAGTCTTTATGGCTCAGTGGAAGAAATGGCTTTTGAAGTCCTTCCATAATTTCATGTATTCCTAATATTTAGTGTAGATTTTATTAAATTAATTATCAGGGGGTTTTTTCTTCCATTCTCAGAACCATGTAGTAAATTTTACGTTCCATTTGCTTGCACCTGGCCTATATTTAAAGTTTTCAACTGACTTTGTGTCCATTATTCTCCTTTCAGATCCACATGGCAGACGAAGCCCCTGCTGAGAAGACTCTTCTGGGTCCCTGCCTGAGCCTCGGCTTTACCCAAGCGAATCTCTCAGACTGGCCATTGTATGCAGAGGGGGAAATGCCGGCACGAGGCAGCCTGCCATAGAAACCCACCGGAGCGTGTTTGACTAACAGGAAATCCGGGCTGTTGGGAGGCCTGCCTTAGAACTCCGCTGGTTTATCACGCTTGGTTGATCATGAAAGGCCCATCCGCTTCAACGGTTTCCCTCCACGGCTGTGAACAGTATTGCCTCCACACAGCTGCTTCGACAACGTATAGTAGAGAGTGCTTCATGGCAAAACTCAAAGACTGAACTGTACTGTATGTGAAAAGAAAGAAAACAAATTAGAACACCCTCCTGTCTGTCAGTCAGTGGGTCCGTCACGTGTGGACATTGTTTTGGTTGACATTTTGATTTGTCTGTTTGGTCAGTATGACAGCAGAAGTACTCGGAGCACGAGTCAAGCAAGAGGTGGTAGTTCAGAGCTGTTTAGAGGAGGGGGGAGATCCCGTATATCCAAGGAACGGTGCTGGTATCGTTGGTACAGGTACTGGTACCGATACCAACAAAGACAGACTTTTCAGCCCAGAGTCATCGTTACAGCATAAATCCAAAGATATGGTGGTTATTGGAGAGGACGCATTATCCGTGTGTAGTGCCGACTTCAGAGACCCCGACAGGGATAATCATAATGACAGCCTCCACTCGTCCACACAGAATGGGGACAGTCTCCCCATATATAGGTCAGCTGACAAGGAAGTAGGTTTTGCAGCGAAGTCATCCAGCCATCCGCAACATGGATTCGACTATCTTTACGATAAAGTTGAGTTCATTCAAGCGGCAAGTAACAAGGATTCAAATGTGAAGTCAGTATCCCCGGAGAATTCTCTTTCATCGTCTAGCACAAACAGTAGTCCCTCTCGCGGGGATGTCAATCAAGATGTAGAATCCGCGTCTGACAGTAGTAGTGCTAGTGGCAATAGTGGCAGTGCAGATCCTCAAATATCATGTGATACAAATGGAAATACCAGCAGCACAATGACTGCAGCGACAGTGGACAGTCTTCTGTCATCGGTGACGCGACGTGAGATAGATAACGTAGCCATGGGGTCGGGTGATAATGTGCCATTTCGTGTTGACACCGTCACGATGGCGCAAACATATCTTCAGTATCTGTCACAGAAAAGCAACCAGACTAATGCTACTAATTCTGGTACTGCCAATAATGACACCGTGTCTGACAGTTCCAAGCTGGGCTCAGATAATTCTGTTGCCGGTGTTGTGGCGAATGGGGATCATACGGTGGGAGGGAGTGAAGAACGGCAAGATCCAGAGTTCTCCATGGATGTCGGATCAGACGAGAGCAATGACTATGATCCAATTTTCTCGGATCAGGAAGAAATGGAAGAGTATTTCAGGAAGAAGGCGGAGGGAAGATTGCCTCATTCAGGTATCTATTTCTTAACTTAAATAAATGGGTTATTTTGAGCTTTCTCAGAGAGTGGAGATCTGCTTCATCAGGTAAAGTCATGGACAGATAATAAAGCTGCTTGATCCATTGTGTACTGTGTGCACATGTACATCTATTGGGATTATAATGTTAAACAAACTCAAAAAAGGGTTTACATTTATTTCCTTTGAAAGATCTATCTAGGTACATGTAATAACTCAAATTCAATATTTCTCGATAACATTGGACATACATGTAACTGTACAATTTACTAGCACAATTGCATCTCCACGAAGGCGTAAATTTATAGTTACATGTACATAACTTTATACAAGGTTCAAAATTAACACCTGTCTAGCTTTGTCTTACAGGTACTTACAGCATGAGATAGGTACATGTAGAAAGCAAAAAAAAAAAAATCCACTATTTCAGTTTTCTCAAAATTCTTAAAACATGTTAGATGAATTTAAGAAACTGGCAACAGAAATTAACTTATTTCTGAGCTACTGACAGTCTACATGTAATCAGGCCTCTATACTTTTTTTAGACCGGTAGACACCGTTATTATCAAACAAATCACTGGAGACATTTCAATCATCTACATGTAGTTGACATGTACTTTATATAATGGTATTAAGCAGCTTCATCCAGTTTTTATGACAATAAAATAAATCATAGCATAGATGTAGGCCTACATGTACACATGTTATACAGGGCCTACATTACTGTCTACGAACTGATTGAAGAGCTCTAACCTGAAGACAAATTACAAGCTGTGACAGGGATAATTTGTGAGATAGCCAGGTTTCCCCCAAGGGCACATCTTTGACACCGTTTTCACACCTGGAGACTGTTGTGAGGTTACACATTAGTCTGGCTGGAGGCCAATCATAACCTACATCTCAACAGACATTGTACATTAGTTTACAGTTGTTACCACAGGTATTTGAAATTGGACCAAGTGTTTTAATGGTTGCCTTCATGATGGCTTGATTGACCTCATTGCTGAACTGTCATCAAGTCGCAAAATGTTTTTATTCAAAACTATTGATCCTTCTCCTCTCCCCTCATACCTTCTTTCTCTCTGTTACCAGTGTACATGTACCTTCCTACTCTCCCCACTTTCCCTCTCTCTTTCTCCCCCCATTCCCTCTATCTCCCCCCTCCCTGTGTTCCCCCAAAGTATTAGAAGGATGAACAATGTATAGACCCAATGTTGTTTCTGTTTTGACCCAAGTTTGGCTCCGTTTTAACCCAAGTTGGCTCTTTTTTGACCCAAGGTTGGCTCTTTTTTGACCCAAGGTTGGCTCTGTTTTGACTCGTGTTGTTTTTGTTTTGACCCAAGTTTGCTCTCTTTTGACCTAAGGCTGGCTCTGTTTTGACCCAAGGGTAGCTCTGTTTTAATTGATTTGAGTCAATTGGCTCCTGTTGTTTCT
Source organism: Hanleya hanleyi (assembly GCA_036873755.1). Classification (NCBI taxonomy): domain Eukaryota; kingdom Metazoa; phylum Mollusca; class Polyplacophora; order Lepidopleurida; family Hanleyidae; genus Hanleya; species Hanleya hanleyi. Next base: position 5,880 of record JAVTVY010009214.1, on the reverse strand, counting down.
GTTTTGACCCAAAGTTGGCTCTGTTTTGACCCAATGGTGTTTCTGTTTTGACCCAATGTTGGCTCTGTTTTTACCCAAAGTTGCCTTTGGTTTGACGCAATGTTGGCCCTGTTAATGTTATGACCCAATGTTGGCTCTCTTTTGACCAATGTTGTTTCTGTTTTGACCCAATGTTGGCTCTCTTTTGACCAATGTTGTTTCTGTTTTGACCCAATGTTGGCTCTGTTTTGTCCCAATGTTGGCTCTCTTTTGACCAATGTTGTTTCTGTTTTGACCCAATGTTGGCTCTCTTTTGACCCAATGTTGTTTCTGTTTTGACCCAATGTTGGCTCTTTTTTGACCCAATGTTTCTGTTTTGACCCAATGTTGGCTCTCTTTTGACCAACGTTGTTTCTGTTTTGACCAAATGTTGGCCCTGTTTGACCTGATGTTAATCTAATGTTCACTCACTCATTTCCCAATAAAATTATTGTTTTGATTTTGTTCATCGATCAGTTTGATACTTTTAACCACTTCTTGGATATGATGGTAAGTACATGTAATTCCAAACAACTCAAGAGTTACAATCTTACATGTAACACCTCTCTAATAGATCATTCTACAAATAGGTGTACATGTACGCTTCTTCCTTGCACTGTACATGTACATGTACTGGGATGGTTATGAACACCCTGTACTGTAGAACGCAAAAATAAGAAAACGTTCATCACCTGTTACATGTGATGCGTATGCATGGTCATGTCTATAGGCCTTCAATGTACATAAATAGATTTGGGGTGTGATTTACCTTTATTCAAGTCCATATCCAATCAACCGTGTCCTACATGTATGTGTGAGGTTAGAGGTCTGCAATAAAGGAGCTTGTGATCATGTACATTGTACAAGTATTCAATTATCGATAGCCCTGATCACTGCTGATACTGCTCACAGATTATAACGGAGAGATTGAGATAGGGAGATTATCGGACTATATACTTCCTGAGAGGTGTTTGGATGAATGATCAGGTGAATGATCATTTCAGCCTCAGGTGGTATGTTGAACAGGTGTTAAACTTACATCATTATGTCTGGAGTGGCTTGTATTAGCTTTGTGGGCGTATCTGTGCCCATGTCATGCCTGACTGGTTCTATACAGGTACAATTGTATGGCTTCGGGTCAGACACTCAACCAATAGAATAATATGTTATTAGAATAGGCACTGTAAAATAAAAGATTGTTTTTTGGAAGGATAGTTGTACATTTATAAATTGATGCGAGAGCTGGCACATTTTTTTTTTAATTTGCAAATTGGCACATTTTTTAAGATGAATTAAACTGAATAGTTCTTTAACATTGCAAAATTTTTAAATTTAATTTAGATGGACTATAAGAAAGTGTCCATTGAAAATGAAACGGAAAACTGAGGGGGAAATTTTTCATAATTGTTAGCCACTGCCATAGTTTATATGTACATTACAAGTGTCTAGTCCGTCATTCATAATCCAGCCGTCGTCCATTAGAGAATATCCGCGTCCATAATCCAAAGACCTATTCCATTTTCCACATAACACAGGGATTCATAGAAGTCCAAATTTTACGAACCGAAATCCAGAAAATTGAGTTTCTTTACAGTCAAATTGAGTTAAAATAAAATTTATCGGCATTTTTCCCCCTAAAATTGAGTATATAATTTTTTTACAAACCAGGGTCATTTTTCCCCCGAAGTTGGGTATATAATTTTTTTTACAAACCAGGGTAAATATTATCTTCTATGAACCTTGTTAACTGTTACCAATTGATATATTTTTAACCTTTTGTGTAATTAAAATCATTTTGTGTTATTGATTGCGATTACTCATTTCTATTATGTTGTCAGAAAGAAATGATGAAAAACTAAATCATACTAGTTTATAAAATAGTTACGCGATGATTGTATTGGATTCCACAAATGGATTCAACCTAAACATTTTTACTACATTGTAAGTATACATGTATATACATGTACTCTGAATATATATATTTTTTTTGTATCTTTGTATTGCATATGAAAAACAAATCATTTGGGACTGTCTGCATTGCAAGACAAAAGATATAAATAAAATTAATCTGACCACTGTCAAGGAGTTGATGTTATTAAACGTAAGACAAACAATTATTATTAATGATCCTTATAAAGAGTAGGCCGAACAATTTGCCAAGAAGTGCAGTGCCGTTAAATTTAAAATCTTGACCTCAAATAAACTGACTTCTGAAGAAATGCGTGTTCTCAACGTAAAAGGTCGACCGCGTTGCTGTTGTTGTTGTTGTTCATGACAGGTCTCATGCAGGCAATGTCTCTGAAGAAACGATCCATTTTTATTTTCATAAATTTCTTACTGCTTAATTCTACTTCTCCTGGTGTGCTATCTCTGGGAAAATTGTTTGTCATTCTAATTATGAATGAATCCGAATCAAAATTATCTGCTAAATAAACTCCAAACGTCCCAGGTTTCATTTTCACGCTAGTGTACTTTTCGTTTGACAACCGCATGTTAGAATCTGGCGCCAAGTCGGGAACCTTTACAGAGAGCATCCAAGGCTTCCAAAAAATAAACGAGCAAAGGTTTCCGAAGTGTAGTTTGCGCGTTACGTCATCAAAACATGTGAAGAAGCCCCACAACTGTCCGTTTTGCAGCAAGACGAAAAGATGTCTCGATGTTTTCTGATTACAGGTCAGCTGTTTGACTTGAATTTCCGTGAAATATTGAATAAATCTCCCTGAATGCTTACTTACTTTACTTTATTTCCATACATGAATACATATAGAAACATAAAAAAATATATATACATATGTCAATGGTTGTTAAAAACAATGCCATGTACAAACAAGATTATCACCACACTGATTACGCTAAGCTTTGACTGCGCGAATCCAAATAGATTCCCGCAAGTTCCATTTTAGGCGAGTCTTTACGCGAATCGATTCCCGTCGAAATTCTACCCCTGTTGCCGACAGATTCGCATTTGCTACCACGACCATGGTGCTCATTTGAGTTTTACCAGATGATTTCCCCGACAATCGTGTATTGAGATTTCGAATTTATGAAGCTTGACAATTCAGTTTCCGGAGCTTGAAAATTCAGTTTCCAACACACAAATTGAGTATAAATATTTTGGTGAAAAATGTTGATTTTTTACTCAAAAAAATTGAGTTTTGAACTGAAAAATTGAGTTTTTAAACTCAATCTACGAACCGAAATTCGGTACGTAGAACTGACGTGAATGAATCCCTGATAACAGTATTAGCAACCAAATTCAAAAAGACAATCATAGTATACATAAACATAGGCTTGTTTCCTGCAAGAGAGAAGCGGCCAACAGTTTTCAATGATGCCGCAAGACATCATGATGTTCCAAAATATCAACCGTATTCGGATCAGTATTCTTAATCCATAATATCGCGGTAGAGTCGTCATCTAAAAAAAAGATGTATCTCAGTCACGCTTGCATTGTGACTGTTCATATGAGTATCATGAGGATCTTGAAGTACATGGGTTCACACGGCCCCTAGCCCCGGGTTAAGCGGAATTAGACACAAGTTACGAAACGTAGCGCCATAGATCTTGCACGCTACGTTCGTATTTTGCTATCAGCATGCGATATGTATCGCCAAATTTGAGAAACTTTGAGTGGAGGCGCTTGGTGGAATAGCCCTGTTTTATAAGTTTCTGCAACAAGGTTTTGTGACGTTGATTAAAATCATCACATTTAACACAGGATCTAGCAAATGCTACTAAGCGAGATATGTATACGCCATATGCAGGTCCCACTGGAATATTACTATCCAAAAAGGGATAGTTTACGATGTCGAAATTGTAATCATCTCTTGTCATAAAGTCGACGAGAGAATGCCCGCTTCATTTTTATAGAGATAGAGATCTAAATAAGATGTGCCTGTAGGGTTATCTGTAGTTTCCTTCAAATCCAGTGAAGGTGGATATATATCCTTCACTGCGTCATTTATATAGCGATTATCCACAGCGAGAAGATCGTCTGTATAGCGTTGGTGAATGAGAAGGAACGGGCTTTGAATGGATCGGTTTTTGAAAGCGCCTGCATATAGTCATATTCATAAGAGAACAGATACAGGTCGGTCAACAGGGTGCACAATTAGTACCCATTGGAATACCTATATCCTGCTGATATATTGTGTTGCCAAGTTTCACATAGATATTTTTAATGGGAAATTCAAGCAACTCTATAAACAAAGAAACATCCCATGAATGATATCTCTTGTATGTAGTCGAGCTAAAGAATGCTTTATGGCTTCCGACATCAATATATCTACGATCAGTTTTCTTGAACACAGATACTATTAATGAACTTATACGGTCAATAAGGTCCTGATGAGGGATTGTAGTATAGAGAGTCGAGAAATCCCATGTGGATACATGTCTGTACGGTATGTGACCTTTAGCATCAAGCTCTTCCGTAAGACATTTTGAGTTTTTCAATATCCACATACATTCAACGCTTTCAACCAGTGCCCATTAAAATTTTGAATTTCGACAGCGAAAACTGAACATTAAGCAACGAGGAGATACATGTAATGTGTACATCATGAACGAATAATTGATCAACAACAAGGGAAGAACATCCATTGACAGTAACTGACATACAACTAAAACCACATGTATCGACAATTGAGCGTGTCGAGTGAAACACATCCACGGACAAATTTGGTTGACTCAAGAGAAAAGTACATTTTGAGTTAAGGCAAGAATGAGAAATGTCAGCTATAAAACTGATTTCAGCTTTTTTGCTTTGAAGTTTTATTTTTAAAACCTTTTGACTTTGGTCTGAAAGTTTCAAGACTGGCACTATTGGGGGGGGGGGGTGGGGGTAAGGTATTGTCAGCAGTTTACAGATTTTTACCCCTCGGGCAAATTTTGCCCGAAGGGTATTGTCGTCGTCAGCGTCGTCTGTCTGTCTGTCTGTCCATCTTTCTCGTGAACACGATATCTCAAGAAGAGTTATAGCCAGGCATTGTGAATTCATACCACATATGTATTGGGTGAAGGGTCAGAAGCCTATTAAAAATGACTGACCTTGACCTATTTTATCAAGGTCAAATTCTAGTATTTGCTATATTTTTGGAAGAATTAAAGCTAGGGTCTCCAAATTCATATTATATATGCAACTCGTGATTGACTAGAAGCTTATTCCAGTTGACTGACCTTGACCTACTTTTTATAGGTCATTTACTGTTTATTATGATATAACATGAAGAAATAAAGCTAGACTTTCCAAATTAATGCCATGTATACATCTGGCGAAGGCCCAGAGGTGTACTGAAGATGACTGACCTTGACCTATTTTATCAAGGTCAAATTATAGTATTTGCCATGTTTTTTGAAGGATTGAAGCTATGGCCTCCAAATTCATATTACTTATGCAACTGGTGATTGACTAGAAGCGTATCCCAGTTGACTGACCTTGACCTATTTTTTCAAGGTCATATACTGTTTATTATGGTCTGTCATGAAGAAATATATCTAGGCTTTCCAAATTAATACTATGCATACATCTGGCAAAGGTCCAGACATGTACTGAAGATGACTGACCTTGACCTATTTTGTCAAGGTCAAATTTTAGTATTTGCTGGGGTCTCCCAAATTCATATTGCTTATGCAACTGGTGATTGACTAGAAGCCTATCCCAGTTGACTGACTTTGACCTATTTTTTCAAGGTCATATACTGTTTATTACGATATAACATGAAGAATATAGCTAGGCTTTCCAAATTAATAATATGTGTACAACTGGTGATGCTCCAAAGGTGTGCTGAAGATGACTGACCTTGACCTATTTTATCCGTGTCAAATTCTATTTCATGAAAGATTATATCTACATTGCCCAAA